>PVHY01009284.1:18443-40528 GCA_004024945.1 Uropsilus gracilis | reverse complement strand
ATACAGGAAAAACAAGCAAAAGGCCAGAAGGAAAAGTCAAAACAAGCTAATAACCAAACTAAAGTACACAACTGGGAGGGGAGGGAGGAGATGAGAGGGAGTGGTCTGGGAGGGAAGGTGGTGGGGGAGTCTCTGGGGAATACAAAGATGTGACTATATATATATATATATATATATATATATATATATATATATATATAGTCAGCTGTGAACCAAATGACAAAAATATTATCAAAGATGCTTCATTACAAGGGCAAAGCCTGGAAACAGATTTGATGTCCATCAGCAGCAGAATGAATAAGTTAATTGTGGTACAATAACTATACAATACTATAAAATACAATAGATGCATAGTGTTTAAAAAAAAGGGTGAACTCTTGCTTCTTCAACAGAAATAGCAATGGCAGAACTACAGAAACAATCATAGCATGCAGAAGCAACCAGACACAAAAGAAAAATGAACCATATAGTTTCATTTATATGAACTTCAAAAAGAGACAAAAATAACCCTTGGCAATTAAATTCAGAAAAGCAGCTACTTTTGGCAGAATACTGAATGGAAGGCTGGGAAGGTTCTAAATTTGATTTGCAGTCCTGGGTGTCTTCCTTTAAAAAGTTATCCAATTTCAAGAGATGTGGTATATACAATAGAACACTACTCTGCAATCAAAAAAGATAAACTTGTATCATTTATGGCAACATAGGTGGAGTTGAAAGGTTATGCTAAGCAAAATGAGTCAGGAGAAAGAAAATACTAGATGGTTTTACTAATATGAGAAATATAAAGAAACCAAGCTAAGAGTCAGATATAGACAAATCTTAAAACCAACACTTGAATGCTGACTATAGAACCTAGGTATCCAGTGGAGGTGGGGAAGTGTGGGCAGGGAGTACATTGGACCCTGGAGGAGAGCTATGAGGACTTCGGCAGGTGTACGATGGTGACCACACCTGTACAATGGTGACCACACCTATAGGGAGATCCTATACTTCCAAAATACAAACAGTGATGTAAACCAATGGTACCTGAATAAAAAATGTATTAAAAAAACCAAAAATGTATCAAACTTCACTAAATCTATTGTAATTGAAATGTAGATTATTTTTTGTTTATAGGTACATGGATATTCACACACCATATGATTACTCACATACATGCTATTACTTAGATATCTGTTGATGTTTATCTCTTTTTATGCACATCTTTTATATCCATTGTAGGTGGTAGGAACCCTGGCTCTCCTAGAGAGCTACAGTAAATGAGGCCTTGTCACTGTGGACCAAGACACACCCAAAGGTCTCTGATGTTGAAGCTAATTTTTTTTGACAATTGGTTGGATTTTGAACTTTTTGAATCAAAGGATAGTTCTTGTTGGACTCTTGTCTTGCTGTTCTCTCTTTTCTTTCAACATGGCAGGTCACTCGTATATGAAGAACAATTATGTTTTTTCCCTCAGAGAAAGCATAATTATCTTGCATAAGCACAGAGTCCCATTTCTCTCCAAACATGTACTAGCATAGTTACTGTTCCCAACTGGCGAGAATTCTACAATTTATTTAATTTAATTTTGTTTTCTGCATTCAATTTCAGCCCTATTTGTATAGTTATGACCCATCCTTTCCTTCCTTTCACCCTACTCCCTTCCTCCCACCTCCCTTTCCCTGCAAGTCATTGATTTGTGCTTGGTCCATTGTTCTCTTTCTTTTCTGATGCAATGTCTTTTTTATTGCTGTTTAGATTTCCAGGGGTGACTTTGTAGCAGGTAACTAGTTGGAGCATGTCTGACAACTTCTTGTCTTGGGTTTGTGGAGCTGCTATCCTGGCCCCTTGGTTGTGGCACTTCCTTTGATGGAGGCGGTTGTCTCCTTTTCTCCTGATGATGTGAGTGATTGCAGGGTTTCATGCCTCCTCATTCATGTTGGCTGCCTCCTCCAATCTGATATTTGTTCTATTTGCTGCTTCCAAATCTTATTGTTCTGGCATCTGGGATTGGACTCACAACTCCCAGTCATTTGTGGTAGACAGGTCCTCTAGTAGGGACCATCTTCTCTCCTCTCTCCTGGTTTGCAGTTCTGAGTGGGGCCACAGCCCCATCTCTGTAGCTTTTCTTACCTTTTGTGGTAGGGGGCTGCTTTACTGGCATTGACATGTCACTGCATCAGGGGTTTAGCTCCCTGACCCTTGGAGACATTGTAAGTGTAGCTCTGCAGTAGATCTTCCTTTTAGTTGTAGTTACAGTTTTATCTCTTATGGTTCCAATCATGCTCTGTTTGGGTCTCACCCAGATGACTAATGTGTCCAGGGCCTTTATTCTCCGCTCATATGTCTGCAGCAGGATTGTTTTTCTTCTCATTTCTATGAAAGTCTGTTAGAGGTGGGAGTGAGCCAGAGGAGCGACCCCCCCATCTACCTGCAAGGGCAGGGGTACCATCTCCGTCCCTGAACACCAAAGGGGCTGAGATTGGCTCCCCTGGCCCACTTCCCAGGGTCCCTAGAGTTGGCTGAAGCCTGCACCTGGGATGCCCTGAGGGGAAGCTTCTACAGTTTAGAGTCATGACCTTTTCTCTGTGCAGAGAAAACTGACATCATCTGGGGGACAGGCTGAATAAACCAATCCTTATGCAAAATGGAATGAAGAAGATCTCCATACTGTTCCAGAATAACCTCCAGTATGTATTAAAGTACACGTTATAGTACAGTATCTCTTGTGCAAGAAGTGATGTAAAAATGGAGGTGTGTAAGAGAAATGGTAGCAGAATAAGCAAAGCATAAATACATCATCCATAAAGAGACATCTAGGGAATATTCACAAAATAGTCACCAAACGGTACTGATTTTTTTCCAGAAAGTAAACCTGAGGTAATTGCTTTCTTGTGCTACGGGACTTTTCTATATTGTTTGGATTTCTTTTTTATAATGCATATATTATTATAACAAAACCCATGGAACCATTATTTTCTCCAGAAAAATGAGTGAATAAATGCTGGACACATGCCTGACCAAGACTCTGGGAAGAAAAGTCTATGGGGGCTGGGTACTGCTGTAATAGCAGTCATGTCCAGAGGTGGCATCTTTCTGAAATCCATGCATCCTTTTTGCCCCTTTTATTCAGCAGCTGCCCTGCTCATCATGGTGGAGAACTCCCCAAAGATGCTCTGTAGCTCACCTCAGGGAAGAGCCTGCCTTATGAGCCCTGGGCCACCCTCAAGCCCAGAATACTCTTCCCTGACTCCTGCTGCTCTAACACCTTTCCCAGGCACCTCCCTCACAGCTGCAGTTCAATTGACAAATCCCAGTATGGTGTTTATCCACCTTTCCCTGAACACGATGCCACTGCACACTAGGTAGACACTCACAATAGATGTCTCTTCTCTCCTCCTGGAGAAACACAACCCTGAAAACAAGCCTGAGTCCATGTACAACCTGAGTCCATGGTATCTTTCCTGCAGGAGAGAGCTGGTAACTCTCAAGGCATAGATACTTGTAAAACTAAGGCTCTTCCTTCTACATGTGCCTTGTTGTTGTAAGAGACCTCCTAGAGACACAGGCCCAGTGTCAGGTGTAGTTAACAATGAGCCTAATAACAGGTGGGACTGTCTCTCCCTGTCACCACATCAGGACAGAGAACAGTGATGCCTTTCAGGGAGGAGGGGCTTTTATGTCCAAGCAGGCAAAGATGTGAGTCATACAGTCTTATCTGTTGGTTTCTCCACCCAGCAGATAAGACGTTTGTTACACCCAGAGTGTAACAAATACTAGAATAAGGACCTGGGGAGCTCTACTTTTAGCAAGGATTTGACCCTCCATGTCACTATGACCTAGTGTATGTGCTGGGGAAGGACCAGGTTATGTCTGACCTCAGTCCTTATTCCCCTGTGAGCATTTCTCTGCTTCAGTGTCTGGTTATCCCTCCTACCCAAAGTAAGGCATCTCCCTTTGCAGATCTTAGGTGATATGGTTTCAACTTTCTACTACGAAAGCCTAGGCAGAGCATGCAGTCTCTACTCTGCCATAAAGACTTGGAAAGTTGAAGGGAAGGGGCAGGGCCATCTGATCATCCATTAGGCTGATGACATTACAGAGTATCTATAATGGTGACAAATGTTATCCCATGGCAACTCCAGTGGGATTCTCCAGGTCTGTAATGAGATGTGACTTTGGTCACATTCTCAGATACACAGGCTCCCTAGACTGGTGACTATTTCCGAAGCCTGGTTCTTCTGTCAACAGCCCAACGTGCTTCCAATAAACAGCTTTTCTCATGATGTCCTCCAGATTTGGTTTGCATTGTTTGCAAATAGGAGCTCTAACCCCTCTGCCTGCTTCCACTGTTTTCTTTCTCTACAGGTAAAATCTGACAAGAGACAGACATTATCTTTCCTTGACCCCTAGTCACTGAAGGAAATAAACTCTAGTCATTCTGATCTCTCCCTCCCCCACCTACCCCACCACCCACAACTTCTCTGGAATAACTGATTTCCATCACTCCAGACAGATTCCACAGGACTTTTAGTTGACCCTTTCCCCTGGAGGTCCTTCATGCTCTTTGTGAAATCCACTTAAAGAGCAAAAGTCAATCTGTAACCTCTAGACAGCTTGGGAGGTTTTGTAAAAGGGTAAACTTAAAAAAAAATTGTCATTAGAATAAATTTTTTAATATAAAAGATCTGTGTAATTTTTAAAATTTTAATTTTGGAGTTATTTTAGAAAATATATTTTTAGCCACACTCCATTATTTTACATGATATCTCATAGAGTGACTATTTTGTATTAGACACATTTATACTTGACATACAAATTCATAATCTTGAAGGTAAAATCAATTGATAGCACAGCATCTAAAAGCTATTGCCACGATTGTATTATTTTCTCATTCCTGAGCTGCTTTGGAAAAATGCTTTAGGAAGGACAGTCTCAAAGAAAATAGATGGCGGGTCAGAAGGAATTCTATTCTTTTTTCTGTGACTGACTGATTTTCCTAAGACAGAGGGTCTTTGCCCAGGGGCAAGTCAGCAAACATCCCCAGGTCCCTGGCAACCAGACTCAGTGTTGAGATTCAGGCAGATGATCTGCTCAGGCCAAGACAGGCAGAGGGGAAGCTGGGTGAAATGCAGTTAGTCGAGGGAAATAGGATGTGGCAGACATTCATCTATCTTGAGTGGGCCCGAAAGGAGCATCAGCATTGGTGGGTCATCTGAGTTACCTGCTAAGGGTCTGAACTGAGCACTGCACTCGCCTTTAGCCTTTCCATCTGCCAATGCTTCCCCCAAGCCACAAAACTCCTGGGAATAAATGTACATTCCGCTTGTATTTAAAGTTTGACTACTATGAATCCTGAGGAAGAGACAAAGAAACTGTTTATACAATGAAAGGCTCTATGCTCGTCCTATAAAACAAAGAAATCTACCAAGATTTGATAAAAAATAAGACCCATTCAATCCAGAAATCCCACACCTTGGAATCTACTCAAAGGTTACAAAAACTCTGATCCAAAAAACACCTGTACCCAGATGTTTATTGCAGCATTATTTACAATAGCCAGGATATGGAAGCATCCCAAATACCCCAAAATAGATAAATGATACAGAAAGCTGTGGTATATGTATGTGATGGAACACTAATTCATCAATCAAAAAAGATAAACATGTCATTCGTGGCAACATGGATGGAACTAGAAGGAATCATGCTGCAGAAATAAGTCAGAAAAAATAAAGAGGGAGAGAAATACCAGATGGTCTCACTTATATGAGGGATAAAGGGAAAACAACCAAACAGACAAGGAAAATTTAAAACAAATTTTTAGCAAAACTGAAGCACTGAGCATGAGAGGGGGGAGGGGAATATCAAGGGAGGGAGGGGCACAGAAAACTGGGATGATGGTTCAAGGGTAATAAGGTGGTGGGAAACCCCAGAGTAGACATCAATGTAAAATAAAATAAATACTATAAAAAATATTTTTTTAAAAAAGAAAGACCCTTTCAAATTCTGCTATGCGAAGTGCATCTATATAAGGAATCCTTCTAAAGAACGTATCTCCAAAAATCCCACAACAGCAATACTCACTGTGGTGATAAATAACCATCTCTCAGGCAGTGAGAAGACTTTTTTAATCAAAAATGCAATTTCATTGAACACTGTTCGTATTCATCTACAAGGTAGGGCCATTGTTTCATCTGAACTGAGCCAGATGAGTGAGAATCTGAGTCCTCTGTGATATACTGTGTGAGTGATTACCGTTCAATAAATCATTACAATGTGTAGAAGAAATGAAATCAAAAGAATGTTCATTTATTCTCTACAGAGCCCATGTTTTGTAAGGCAAGATGAAAGACTCCCTAGTAATCCTTTCTTCTGTGATAATTTGATTTCACATAAAAGGGACCTCCATAAACATAATACCAACAAAACATGGTTCTATAATATGTCATCCCATAGAAACATAAATGATAATCATATAAAATGCTTTGTGTCTTTACCCACCATCTAATTCCATTGCCACTCCTAATTTACACTCCCATCAGGTGGGTCTGGGTTCATATAATAGACAACAGTCTTTATTGGGTTAAAGTAGAAGGGAAACACTAGGTAATACAAATAGCTCACAGAATTCTTGGGAGAGCTGGGTTAGCAGACTCAGGAGTAAACTTAATTGATAACTCATAACTGGATCTCCTAAGGAGTCTTTAGTTCTGTTAGAGAACATGAGACCTCTGATCTCGAACCCACTTTGGTACCTTGGGAAAATCATTTAAACTTGCTATTTCTTTCATCTCAAATGCCTCTATTCTTCAGATTCATCTTGGCTCAGTATTCTGGTACCATGCAGTCTCTACACTTGAGTTGTCATCTCTGCCAGTTTTCTACTCCAGTAAACTGGATCTCCATGACAAGCTTCTGTCTGAGGAAACACAGTTTCTTGTTAGTTTTGTGAAGCTGCATTTATAATTGAGGATGGATGCTCATTCGTGTACCACACTCTACTGTCAGGGTGTTTTGCAACCATGCCAGTCTCAGTAGTTCATCATTGATTCTACCAGTTAAAGGAAGTCAGAGCCCTTGACATCATCTTCACAGGATTTTTAATAGTGAACAGTGGAAAACAGTCAGCAAGGAAATAGGCACTGGAGTCCCTCTGAGTTCCCCCTCTCGCAAGGGTGACAGCACCCTTTTATCCCTGCTCTTGTAAACCCAGGCATGCCCCTTATGCATTATGCACATCCACTGGGTCAGGAATGCACAATCATGGGGAGGGTGAAATACCACAGATACCAGTCATTGATGCTAATGCAGAAAGTAACCTCCCCTCTCCCCAGTAACTCATTTACCCTACACAGGGGAATCTGGGAAATGCTGATTTTGGTTTCCCGCATCTATACTACAAAACATTATCATAGAAGGAAGAGGAAGTGAGAATTGATCTAACCTAACCTGTACATCAATGTTTTGGTACATTATACTATAGTATACTATAGTAACATTTTTGTATACTATACAATACATACTATATAGTACAGTATACAAAAAATGTTCTCAGGTGTCCACTGAAACCAATCTTTAAAATTACACCCTAATATTGTTACTCCCCTATGTAAAATCTTTCTGGAATTCTAAAAGTATTTACCATGAGAATTCTTCAACATGGTTTATAGGTATTTTCTGAGGTGACACAATTCACTACAATTTAAAAAATGGTCAACATGGATCTCTAGCCTCATCTTCCTCTATAAACACTTGTTTCTCATAGCGGAGTCATGATGTAGTTTCACACACTTTAATCTCTGCATATTCTATTATTTTTGGCAGGACTATACTCTGTCTTCTTTCTCTAGCTAATTCCTACAAGTTCTTCAGATTAGCTTTTGCATTGTTGCTTGTTCCTGAAGACCCCTGGGTGATGTGAGGGACAGGGAAGTTCACCTGTCTACTTTTGGTCACCCCGATGCAACTGATTAATAGTACTTGTTCACAGAATCTTCCTTGCCCTCACTTTTCAGTCTGAGGATAACTAAGGCAAGACTTCAAGTCTATCTACCCCTAAGGCCCGGCTATTTCCCTAATGGCTGATAGATGATAAAATTCTAAGAACTAAATGGAAAGTGAACAGCTGAGTACAATTGTATAACAACAGCATCATAAGCTCAGCATTCAGGGAGGAAATTTCCAAGCACGTGCTTAGGAATGGAGTTAGAGACAACAGTACATTCATAGAAACAAAAGGAAGAGACCTTCAAAACCAACGGCACAGCCTAATGTCCTTGGAGATTATAGAAGGGAAGAGAAAACAGAGAACCAGTTAGTTACTTTCTCAAGTTCACACATATAAAGGCTGAGTGGGACAGACAAGAGTCCTTCCTTCAGATTTGCTTCTTCCCCCGCCCCCCCATTCAATTGCTTTCTTAATTGCCCTTTGCACACGGACAGACAAGCCATGCAGGCCTTGACATGACCCACCCCAGAGTACAAACAATCAGTCTTTAAAACCGACAGGCTGCGACTTAGAACATGGATTCTATTAAGAATGAGCTCACGTATTTTCAAGAAAACTATTCTCAGGGGAGTCTCCAGAGCCCTTTCTCAAAATGACTTCCAGTCTCACAGTGACTTTAGTGAATTTTAAACAGAAGAACAAAATAAATTTGTTAAAAGATCACATGGGATAACGTGCAAAAAGGAGACTAGAAAGCATAATCACGATTAAGTATGTTTCTTGGTGCGCAATAGCTGCCTTATGTTGGAAAACAAATAATTTAAGAAAGCTAAATTATACATTTGTAATGCATTGTTTTATGAGGTGTCACATACTGATAATTCTTCAGAAGAAAGCAATGAGAAAAAACCGTCTACCCTGGAAAAGGCTGTGATTCATTATTTCTTTTCCTGACAAATAAATTAGCAGATCTCCGAGGGGAGAAGAAACATAATTTTTTAATATTTTATATATTGTACTTCATTTAATTTTAGGGAATGGCTGGACTTTAAATTATGATCTTAGAGATATTTACAGTCTATAGAGTATCAACACTAACCATCCAATTCAGTAATTTCAGTCAATAAAAAACTTTGTAAATGGTCATTACTAAACTTGATAACTTGGGCAAAATTTAGTAATTGCTAGAAGAATGTAATTGAACAAAATAAACTAAAAAATAAATAAAACAAATGAATAGATATAGCGCTATTAAAGAAATTGATTCAGTAATTTCAAATTTTCCCAGCAAGAAAATAACAGACGAGAAGATTTTACAGGCAGTTAATGAACAGATCATTCTAGTGTGACACAAACTTTAGATTTCTATTATGTTGCTATGATACTTAAACCAAGAGCAAGACAAGACAAAATGAAAAATGAGAAGTCATCAAACTCACGAACATAGGTATAAAAATCCTAAACTTTAGAAAGCTAGATGTAATCAATAGCCTATAAAACATGAAAAAATTCCGGTTTATTATAGACATTTTAACACTTAAAAATATATTCCTGTCATTCATTGCATTATTAGAACTAAGATAAATTGTATAATTATCTCTGTAGACCCAAAAAAAGTATTCAATGAAAATAAACAGGATCTACTCAATAACTTTTCTATACAAAGCACAGCTTAGATTCTGTACATGTGAGATTATATGTGTACATACATGAGTTTATGTATGTACATATTGACTTGTAGAGTATAAACACACAGCAACAAATAACTCAAGGTCATACGACCCTAAAGTAAGAAAGCAGACATTAAAAGTATCAGAAACCTCCCTGTACTTCACCGTCCTATGCCCATCCTTCTTTGTCAGGGGTCACAGTTATGTGCTCATGACATCCTCACTTCTCTTTACGTACTACCTGTATATCTACTGACAAAACATTCAGTAGTAGTTTTGTTAGTTCAATCAACACACCTGAAATTCATTCTCACTATTACAGGATTAAAGTGCATGATATGTCACAACTTCTATATACATTCTGTTGATGATCTCTGGCGACTCCAGTACTTCCTCCCCACCCAACCTTTTTTTTTTTTTTTTAAAGAGCATCTTCCTATGGTGCTCTCATTTATGTCTGATGTTAAAATGTGCACACATCGTACACAATTAGAAGCTAATGCCTGGATCACATTGTGTCTGCTCCGCTTCATCACCTAACACTTACTCCAAAGCACTGGTTTGCTTTCTGTCATCAGAGTATGTTTCTCCTGCTTTCAGTATTTATTCACTTAGAATTGTTGCACAGTAGCCAATTTAACAGGGATGAACTCCAGCATTGTTTTTGTTATTCTGCAGATCTTTGGTTATAATAAAATGAATCACCTTTCTTACAATATTAGCTCATTTGTGTTTTCTCCTCCGCTAAATGTCTATGTATGTGTCTTGCAAGTTTTGAATTATTTTGCAGATATATATTCTGAATACCCCCTATTGGGTTTATATGTTGGCTACCTGTACCTTCCCATAGTATGAATTTTTTTTCTTGTTCAGTTTATGGTATATTTGGATAAACAGATTTTTATAACTTAGAAATAGCTGGCTTTGCCAGCTGTTTCCTTTTAAGTTGTACTTTTGTATGCTTTAAGAAATCCATAAACTCCTAAAGATATTCTCTTTCTGTTTCCTTCTTAAAATGAGATTGTTTTGTCTTTCATGTTTTAATTTTAATGCACCTGGAAGTCATTATTGTGTATTGGAAGATGAAAAGAATCCATCAAAAATTTCCACAGAGATGACCAATTTTCTAAAAATTACAATAATATTGTCAGTATTGCATGTGCATCAAATTTCAGTAAGTGCATTGGTCTGCTTCTGCCCATTCTGCTGCTCCCAGGCCCCTAGTCAGCACTCACTGGCCTATTTCTTGCTTCTTGTGTCTCTCACAATCTTAACACCTATGCTGTTCTATAACACACTTACCGGGTAGTACCCTGCATGGCTTTCTTGTTCTTCTAGGGCCTTTGAAATTCCACATAAATTTTGCACTTCTTATGGGGATTAGGCCTGGAGTTGTACTGACTTTGAATATCACTCTGAAGTGGGTATCTCTGTCCTTATCACCAGAACATTGTCAACTCATCATGAGTTTTTAATGCATATTTCAGTTTTCTGTTTATTTCCTTCTAGGTTATTGAAGATACAACATTTCTTTTTCTGCTGTGTCTTAATAGGACATCTCTAAAAACTGTATACAATCCAGAGTTATTCCTGTAACTTTGTGGCAGTGTTTTGTTTTTGGAGTATAGCAGAAAGCCATAAAAGTCAGAAATAGGTGAACAACAGATCTTGGGCTATGTTCTAAATCACAGCATGTGTAGACAGTCTATTTTCTCTTCTGAAAAGTCTGTCTTGTTACAAAATAATCAACCAATGTAAGTCAGGGAAGTAACAAAGACTTTTAGCACAATATCTCAGGGTGGAACAATGATAGGATTTAAAAATACTATAATGGCACCACAGTATGCTGAAAATTGAGCAATCTTAGGAGATTTTGATAAATCAAAGGAAGACAAGGACTCCTAACAGGAGGTCAAGGGGTGTGCCTAGAGGCAGTTTGACTTAGCAAGGGACTTTAGCAGTAGAGAGCTAATCCCCGTGTCACAGGAAAGATGAGCCAGGAAGCTGTCCCCATGTCTTCCTCTCCTTCCTGCCACTTCTCAAATGCCATCCCAGGCACTTTCCCTGCAAAGAACACAAGGAAAAGGGCAACTGACTGTTCAGACCAAAACCTGAAAGGATGAAGAAGCAGGTTTGTGCGTGGGTGGCAGGGCCAGAGAGGTATATGAAAACACCTGGGGCTGGTGTTGCAGGCCGGATAGAGCCCAGAATTCTCTGGGGTCATGTGGTGGGGCAACCATGTAACTGTAGAAAGAACTGCTTTGCCACATATCCCGTTTCTCATGCACGTGCCTTGATTATTTAATCCTGAAAGCTTGGATAATGGAGTATATTTTTTGTCCTTCTAAACTTTAGAGACAACTAAAGGGTTACATAAACCAATGTTTCCCTTGTCAGTTCCATAAGCAGATACCATTTGCTTTATGCTGCCACAGGGGGAAAAGTATTCAGCTCACTGCCCTTTATCATACATGGTTTTCTCCTTGGTATTTTTGATCACTTTTCAGATCAATAAACAGAAAGGTGGTGGCTCACAACGTCCCGACAGGCACTTTTCTCAGGTGATATCTTAAGAAGGAACACTTTTTCAATAAGGGAGTCTTCACCTTTGTGCCTGCTCCCGGGATTCACACTTGTTTAGTCACTCACCCATTCAGTTGATTCTGGTACCGGGCTCCATGCTGATAGTGGTCCTAGACCACCACCCCTTCCAGGCTGAGGAAACAAACATGGCCTGAGGCTTACTACAATGAACTGTATGAAAATAACACAAACCTGATTCTGGTACAGCTACAGCTTCTGCACAAGACTATTCTTATGGTCTACACTAAAATTGGAAAATGATGAACTCTGTAATTTTGCAATGCTTACTCTGCCTTTCATCTTTTCTGATTCCCAGCTCCCTATTTGCTTTAGTAAGGTATCTATTGTGATTAAAGAGAAAAATCCACTCTCGCTATACAAACATGTCATTTTACCAAGACCTTTTATTCTGGAGATGCTCACATATTCATATGTGATAAGATGGTCAAGGGTTTCTCATCAAATTTAAGAAAGCATCTCAGTAGTAACTCTTATTTTGAATTTTGAAAGTTGTGTCAAGAGTAACACTAAACTCATGAAAACAAAGAAATAACAATACTTATAATTAATTATATAGATGTCCTTAGATACAGAAAACAGTTTTGTCTACATAACTGACCATACTCACTGGATTGGATTGGATTCCAATCTCTCTTTGTTGTTGTTGTTTTTTAAACTATATAGTTTATTTCAGGCTTTGAACGTATAAATAAAAGAAAATTAGGATACAACAAGATATATCAGTATGCAAATTAGGATACAACAAGATGTCAATATGACAAATATTACAAGTTTTAAAACTTTAAGACAACTTGAAATTTGGATACTATTATAGAAGTGGGGATGGTCTCCAGTATCTTAGTTAGGAGATTTTATTTTTTTTAATAATTTTCAAATTTTTTTGGGGGGGGAAGAAAGAAAGTTACATAGATAAGTATACATATTACATACACTACCATAATTACAAAATTATAACCATGCAAAATAATATATTATTTACTGATGTGTGATTTAAAAGTTTCAAATGCCACTGGCATGGCAAACATCAAATCCAGTGTACTAATTATTATTTCTGGGAATGTATAATGGGGAATATAATAGAAGAGATATCCACAGAGAATGTCAACTATCTCTGTGATGATTGCTCTTTTTTTTTAAATTAATTTAATTTTTTTAATTTGGATATATATGTGTATTTATATTTGTATTACATTATTGCATTATTGTGTACCCCCGGGCTTTCCCACTTTGCTACACCTGTTAACCATCCTGATCTTTTGTGCTCTTCACCTCCCCCGCCTTCCTCCTCCTCCTTTCTCGCTCCATTATTCAGTCCCATTGGTTGTTTTTATTTTCTTCTTATTCGTTTGTTTGTTTTTCCCTATATCCATCATTTAAGTGCAACCATCCTGTATTTCTCTTTTTCTTTTTTGGCTTATTTCTGCTAACATGAGTGTTTCTAGTTCCATCCATGTTGCTGAGAATGACATGTGTTTGTCCTCCTGATTGATGCATAGTATTCCATCATGTATATGTTCCACAGTTTTTTTTAGCCAATTGTCTGTTTTGGGGCATTTGGTTTGTTTCCAAATCTTGGCAATTGTAAACAAAGTTGCAGTAAACATGCCCGTACAGGTGTCCTTTTGAATTAGTGTTTTCATATCCTCTGAGTAAATTCCCAGTAGTGGGATTGCTGGGTCAAATGGTAAGTCCACTTTCAATTGTTTGAGGGTCCTCCACACTGTCTTCCACAGTGGCTGAACCACTTTGCACTCCCACCAACTGTGTAAGAGAGTTCCTTTTTCTCCACATCCGCACCAACATATGTTGTTGTCTGTTTTTTTTTTTTTTATGTGGGCCATTCTTACAGGTGTAATATGGTATCTCAGTGTGGTTTTAATTTGCATTTCCCTGATTATTAGTGATGTGGAGCATTTTTTCATATGCCAGTTAGCCATCTCTATCTCCTCTTTGGTGAAGTGTCTTTTTAGTTCTTCTCCCCATTTTTTGAGTGGGTTTTTTGCTTTGTTTTTGTTGAGCTGTAGGAGCTCTTTGTGGATCTTTGTTATCAGACTCTTGCCACTTGTCTGGAAGGCAAAAATTTTCTCCCAGTCGATTGGATTTCTTTTTGTTTTGTTTCTTGTCTCTTTTGCTGAACAGAAACTTTTTAGTTTGATATAGTCCCAGCTGTTTATGTTTTCCTTCATATTTTTGCCAGCCATAATTGTTTCCCAAAATTCATGAAGGAGGTGAAAAACATGAAGGGTTTTGCCCAGGTTTTCTTCTATGTATTTTATTGTTGTCGGTCTCAGTTCCATGTCCTTTATCCGTTTTGAGTTAATTTTTGTACAGGGTGTGAGGGTGTTATCCTGGTCCATTTTTTTACAAGTTTTGATCCAGTTTTCCCAGCACCATTTACTGAAGAGGCTGTCCTTGTTCCAGAGTATGTTTTTTCCCCCTTGTCAAGATTAGTTGACTATATATGTATGGTTTTATTTCTGGGTATTCAATTCTGACCCATTGGTCTGTTTGTCTGTTTTTGTACCAGTACTCTCGATGATCACATCACCACCTTCTCTTGACTGATGAGATCTCCCTCCTTCAACCTCATCTGAAGATATAAGTGATTGCATTTAGAATAACCTGCTATCTCAAGATCTTTAATTTCATCCTATCTGCAAAGCACCTCCCCCTTTTTTTCTGGCCATCTAAGATAACATTCCCAGGATCCACGGTTGTGACCAAGATGTCTTTGGGGAACAAATTTTAGCCTACCACAGGTAGGGAAAGAGTCTGGGTGCTAGCATCAACAGAACCATCAAATGAATAGTTCCAAATTAGAAGCAATCAATATGTCCTTCAGTATGCAAGTGGACAAATGGCAGTATGTCCTTATGGCAAGATACAACTCAGCAGTAAAACACACGAGTTACCCCACACACACATACACACACACACACAAACCTGGATGAACCTTGAATGCTCATTATGAAGCTAAGCAGTTAATATGAAGAGGGTAAGTACTACATGATGCCAACTATAAGATATTCTGGAAAAGGCAAAACCATTCAGGCAGTGAAAAGTTCTGTGGTTGCCAGGGGCTCACTGCAGGGAGGGTGTACACTGTAGAGATGAATCAGTTGAAGGATGAGGATATTTAAGACTGGAAAATTCTTCTGTATGACACAGTATTGGTGAACACAAGACATTATGCTTTGTCAGTAGGGCTGTACCAATGCAAAGAGTGAAGCCTGTTGTGCTGTGCATTCTAGATGTCAGTTAACAAGGTATTAATACTGGTTCATCAGTTGTAACCAAGGCACCAGACCAGTGCAAGATTGTTAATAACAGGAAACAGTGGGACTGGGGGGGCATAAGGGAACTCTTCATACATTCTGCTCATTTTTTCTGTAAGAGATTCATCAAGAAAATAAAGTCAATTAATTTTTTTAATATGGTGAAGTAATATAGTAATAAAAATAATCATTATTATAGTAATTATAATTGTGGGGCACCAAAATTAGATGAGGTGTGTGTTAGAAAAAGGGACTCCTTTAGCTATTCTCACCTATCTTTGGCACACTAGAGGTGATTACTCCTAAGTCTCTTACCTGAGACAGCAGCCCCTAACCTCCTAGGAATGCCCCACTGGACAGACATGCCCATGAAAGATAAAGGTGTTTTTCTGGAAGATAATCAGTCCCCTCATCCTCCTACTCCTTGTGCTACATATCAATGGATCCTGGTTTTTTTCTTCCTTAATGCCTCACTGTAACCATTCCTTTACCAGAGTATTTAAGGGTCCTTGGAACCACTAATAAACAAACAACCTAGCACATGTTCTAGGATTCTCTCTTATACCATTCTCAACCTTTTCTGTCTGTTCTTTTTCTTCCCACCCATGGCTTCCAACAATAATCACCGAATTTCAAAGTCAAATCATTATAATATCCAATCCAGATCTTTCTCTGACTCCTCTGGGACACTAGACAAGTCATATAATTTTTTTTATAACATCATGACAACAGAGATGCTAAAAATTAGCACAGAATCTAAGGAATCAAAATGTATGATCCTCTATAAAATATAAAATATTTTAAAAAGTAAACAAACTGTTTTCCCTGGACCCCAATCTCATCCCCAAATACTCAATTTGTTTAGGTAACAAAATGGATGGAATTTTCACATCTTTCTCTTCCCCAGCCTACCTCATGGTGAAATATTAAAAACAAGAGGAGAAAGAGCCTAAAGGGAGACCAAAATATTGGATGAAAATAAATGAGCTTGAAAAATTCACAAATTGTACCCTCCTTCCTAAAATAAACCCACCTGGCTCCCAACCAGCCCCAGAGTCCTGAAGGGAAAAAAATTAGCCTTTCAGCTGGTACATGAATCTCTGTCCTGAAAGTACGGGAACAGCAGTGAAACAGCAGGATATTATTAGCTTACTCCCACTGCCAGGTCATTCTGACAGCAGTGCCTCATCAGAAACCAAAAAAGGTATGGAGAAAAAGAGTAACAAAAGGCACCAGAAAATAAATTCTTGGAATTAGAATCATCCTATCTGGAAGGAGTTGATTAAGCAAATCATTTCTATTTGCCCTGGTACATTTCAGCAGGTTCTTTATGCTCCCACTGCTTACGTCTTCTGAAGTGAAATCCCAGTTCCATACCTACTGGAATATTGTTTTATCAGTCATTTCTGTGGTCTCTGAGTTATATTGCCCCATCAGAAAACACCATTAATCACTACAGAGTAGTTTCAAAGGAGATTAGTTCCCCCAATGCTCCCTACAAAGAAAGAAATTCATTCTCAGCCTTCCATCTACCAAGTGTTTTACAAGTGAGATCTAGCCTGTTTTCCACCAGGTCCAGATTGGGTATAAATCAGAGTGGTCACACTCCTAGTTCATCAAAATCCTGCCAATCAGAGTGAAGTAGCACTTCCCCGAGGGCAGAAAAGCAGGAGTGAGACACCCCTGGGGGTTATGCAGACTTTCTATCTCCTGTACCTGTAGTGGGTTATCAGCAATAATGTTGCAAATGACATCCCAAGAAATACTCTTTGCAGTTCCTTCCATCTCTGGAGCTATCCTGTGTATTTCTGAAAGCCTAGCTCCCCAACTCTGCCCCCTCTCATAGGCAGATGTAGGAGCCAAGGACTCCAAAACTCCTCCTTCACTGACCTCAGCAACACAAAATGAACCCTCTGCACACCCAACAGACCAAGCTTTTGCTTAGTGACCTTTCATGCTAATCCAGTTTATGGAGTCGATTTTTTAAAACTTCGCTCATTTCCTTACATCCTGTTTCAGCATGCCTGAGAGTACCTAAAATATCATTTCTCCTCCATGGTTTAATTTTCAGAAAATACCAGATGACATTTCAAAAGTTGTGTGTTGCTTGTTTACAGACACAGATTTCCGGCCAGCGCCGATTTTGAAAGCCTGGTCACCTCGAGAACAAGCAAGATGGAAAGATTTCATCCCACTGGATGCAGGTCTGATGCATTCCATTGGTGAGAAGCAAGGGTGGAGGAAGGAGATGCCTGTGGACATCGAGTTTCTCTCCTGTGTTACTGGTAGATACTAATCAGCATGACTGGGGAACAAGGCACTTCATTCTGTGGACTCTGCTGTTGTCTATGGACCCTTATCCACACCAGGACATCTGTGTCCAGTCCCTGACAAAGAGTGTATTTGCAGCCTTTGCTTACACCCTGTTCTGAATATTTGGGTAACCAGCACTCACCCATTGGTTGTCTGCAGGAAGCACTGTTCCCATCATCCTACTCGCACGAGGAGATCTGTCTTCTGGGCAGTGAGGCCAGACCTGCAAACAACAGACAGACATGATTTTCATCCAGTGTCTTCTAAACCACATGCATCTTCTTTCAGACACTTGCCTAACCCTGTCCTCTGTCTGCATTCTTCTGCACAGTTAAATTCTCTCTCTGTATGTCCTATCACTCTGCACTTCTTCTTAGCAGGGACTTGGGGCTTCTCTTGTTGAGAAAATCATGTTGCCTCACTCTGTATTCACACATCACAGGGCTCTCCTGACCCTGCATTCATTCATCTCAAAAGAAATTTCTGTCTCACTATTATAAAGTAACTGTTCTTAAAGCCACCTTGTTGCCTTGTGGAGGGTGTCACAGAGGCCTGAGGAGCAGTCCTGACTTAGATAGTGAAATCTCACCACGTGGCTAAGACCATTGATCTCTCCTGAATTTACAGAATGAAAGTAATCACTGATGTGGCCATTTCTCTCTCCGTCATTGTAGAGTTAGGTTTGTCAGTACTCAAATGAAGATGTAAAGGGGGTGACGCTAGGAAGAAATCTACATGATGTCTAAGAATACCATTAGGTAATAAGATCCCCATAAAGCCTGGCAGTTTTCATTTTTACAAAGCTGATTTCAAGTCATAGTCACATGAAAAGCAGCACATCCTTGAAGCTCAAGTCCTGTTAAGATCAAACTACCAGGAATGTGGCATTGTTATTAACTGATAAAACAATGAAATAGTGCAACTGTCTATATTAGAATGCATGAATAAATTTTGATTTATAAGTGGAAAACTACACAGCATGAAGAACAAAGTACAAGTATATTCTGCAGTCTGGATGAATTAATTTCAAGAAGAAAATATTGAGGGAAATAAGAGAAATTTGAAAAAACAGATACAACAATGATTTCACTTAGATAGAGTTCAATAGAGAATGAGATAGCAGAATACGATATCAGATCTCAAGGAGTATGGGCCAGAGATGAGATGGTGATAAGGGATGCTGAGTAGGTTCTATTTCTTGAGCTAGTGGCTGGTAACAAAGGTGTTTTCTTTCCCCAAACAACCACTGATCTGCAAATAAAGGCACCTGTATTTTCCTGTATGTATTTTATGTTCAGTAAAATTTAGAAAAATAAAATTGTCTTTAAAGATCCTAACCATTTTTTTTTAATCGGAGGTAATAAAAATGATAACTTATAGATGTGAAACAATTGCTACTTTAAAATTTTCTCCTAACAGGACCCAAATAACTTGAAACATCTGCAACAGTGAAAATAAACCTTAGCCAAGGAATGGAAAAAGCACCAACCATGAAGTCATTCATCTACCAAAAGCTGTTATAATGATAGTCAAGAAAATAAAAAAGCTGGATGCTGTGAGAACTAATGTAAAAGTTGAGGCAATTCCCACTGAAGATTTATATTTGACATCTAATTCAAAGTTTCATAGATTAACGACTTAAGTAGCTGTATATAATGGCATTGACTATCAGACTCAGATTATTTATCAGACATTACCCATTAACTCTAACATTAAAAATAATTTTGAAGAATGTCAGGTTTCCTATGCAATCGAGTTGGAATATATTTAGAGCATATGCAATAGTGTAAGAGAATGTTAAGAACTTCTATAGCTAAAATTAAAAAGGCTTTCAGAACAAACATTTTGATACAAGGAAAAAGTGACTAAAGGAATGGAGATGGAAAGTACTGGAACAGGTACCAGGATTCTAGCATCACGAGACCCTATGGTCCACAGTATCATCCCTGGTCACCTTTCTCCTTCCACCAAGTATACTTCATGTCCCACTTTCCTCTCCCCAAAGTCATGCTGTTTCAAGTCAATGAGCCTCCCTAAAATGTATGTGACCCCACTCCCAGTCACCTTATCAGCATTCAACTTAATCTCAAATTGCACTCAACTATCATTATTTTTCTGAAGCTTTTTTTTAAGCCCTGCATGTCTCCCCAAATCAGTGACAAAGCACAACTTTCCCTTCCAGGCCTAATTCCCCCCAGGACTCATTATTGTCACAGCCACATGAGCAGTCCTTGTCTTGTTCCCAGAGCAGTAAGGTAACACACATTCAGCACCTCTAATTGCCCTACCCCTGTCTACCCCCATCATTCAGCAGGGACTCTGTCACTGCATATACCCCAGACAGACCGTCCTCAGCAAATTTTCTTTAATCGGGAGCTACTAGTCAAAATCTAGATTTCATCTGAGATCTACACAACCTGAACATAATTGAACAGGATTGAGAGCAAAGTGGCCTTTAGGCTTTTAAGCCCTTGTTCCAGATTTAGATGGGTTGATGAGTTTTTTCTGACACATATGCACCAATTAAGGATGATAAATAGGAAGGGGGGGTTGAAAACACAGGAAAACAATTTGATGCAACTTGTCACATCAGAATACTGAAGAGATTCAGTGAAGACTAAAGAGATTACAAATACATCATTCACTAGAAAAAATCTCTGAGCTTCCAGAACAATCCTCAGATGTAGATTAGAACCCCAAATGCCTCATTTTTCTTTGTTTTTTAAGTCTGTTTTCCAATTCAATCCTTCACTCCATCCAGAGACTATCATGATTTTTTAAAAAATTTTTTATTGACTTGTCAGAATTGTGCATTAATTGATCCCTCCTCCTCCCTCCATATGCCCCCTCTGTATCCCCCCTTCAGTCACTCCTCCCATTTTTCTGCAAATTGCTGGTTGGTTAAGTTGATGTTCAGTTGTTGGTTGTTTGGCTTGTTCATCTCCCCCGCCTTCTTCCTCTTCCTCTTCTCTTGCTCCATGGTTCAGTTCCATTGGTTGTTTTCATTTTTTCTTATTTGTTTGTTTGTTTTTACCTATATCCATCATATAAGTGAGACCATCCTGTACTTCTCTTTTTCTTTTTGACTTATTTCTGCTAATATGAGTCTTTCTAGTTCCACCCAGGTTGCTGCAAATGACATGTATTTGTCCTCCTTGATGGATGTGTAGTATTCCATTATGTATATGTACCACATTTTTTTTAGACAATCACCTGTTTGGGGGCATTTGGTTTGTTTCCAGTTCTTTGCAACTGTGAACAGGGCTGCAATGAAAATGCGCATACATGTGTCCTTTTGAATTAATGTCTTCATGTCCTCTGGGTAGATTCCTAGTAGTGGGATTGCTGGGTCAAATGGTAAGTCCACTTTCAATTGTTTGAGGGTCCTCCACACTGTCTTCCATAGTGGCTGGACCAGTTTGCACTTCCACCAGCAGTGTAAGAGAGTTCCTTTTTCTCCACATCCACGCCAACATTTGTTGTTGTCTGTTTTTTTTTAATGTGGGCCATTCTTACAGGTGTAATATGGTATCTCAGTGTGGTTTTAATTTGCATTTCCCTGCTTATTAGTGAAGTAGAGCATTTTTTTCATATGCCAGTTAGCCATCTGTATCTCCTCTTTGGTGAAGTGTCTTTTTAGTTCTTCTCCCCATTTTTTGAGTGGGTTTTTTGCTTTGTTTTTGTTGAGCTGTAGGAGCTCTTTGTGGATCTTTGTTATCAGACCCTTGTCACTTGTCTGGAGGGCAAAAATTTTCTCCCAGTTGGTTGGGTTTCTTTTTGTTTTGTTTATTGTCTCTTTTGCTGAACAGAAACTTTAGTTTGATATAGTCCCAGCTGTTTATGTTTTCCTTCATATTTTTGCCAGCCATAGTTGTTTCCCAAAATTCATGAAGGAGGTGAAAAACATGAAGGGTTTTGCCCAGGTTTTCTTCTGTGTATTTTATGGTTGCAGGTCTCACTTCCAGGTCCTTTATCATTTTGAGTTACTTTTTGTACAGGGTGTGAGGGTGTTATCCTGGTCCATTTTTTTACAAGTTTTGATCCAGTTTTCCCAGCACCATTTACTGAAGAGGCTGTCCTTGTTCCAGGGTATGTCTTTTGCCCCTTTGTCGAAGATTAATTGACTGTATATGTGTGGTTTTATTTCCGGATATTCAATTCTGATCCATTGGTCTGTTTGTCTGTTTTTGTACCAGTACCATGCTGTTTTAAGTATTATGGCTTTGTAGTACAGTTTGAAGTCTGGAATAGTAATACCTCCATTCTCTCTTCTGTTTGTCAATAGGGTTTTGGCT
>PVHY01009284.1:0-18343 GCA_004024945.1 Uropsilus gracilis | reverse complement strand
TCATATGAATTTCAGTAATTTTTGTTCTATCTCTTTAAAATATATCATTGAGATCTTTATTGGAATTGCATTGAATCTGTAGATGGCCTTTGGTAGTATAGCCATTTTGATAATGTTGATTTTTCTGATCCATGTACAGGGAATGCCTTTCCATTTTTTTTAATCATCTTCTATTTCTTTTAAGAATGTTTTATAGTTTTCTTTGTATAGGTCTTTTATGTCTTTTGTTAGGTCAATTCCCAAGTCTCTGATTTTCTTTGGTGCAATGGCAAATGGGGTGTTTTTTCTAATTTCTTCTTCTTCTAATTGATTCTTTGCATATATGAATGCTGTTGGTTTTTGCGTGTTGATTTTGTATCCAGCTACCTTAC
The DNA here is from genome assembly GCA_004024945.1 of Uropsilus gracilis. Lineage (NCBI taxonomy): Eukaryota > Metazoa > Chordata > Mammalia > Eulipotyphla > Talpidae > Uropsilus > Uropsilus gracilis. Next base: position 17,972 of record PVHY01009284.1, on the reverse strand, counting down.
CAAATCGGTTTATTATTTCAATCAGTTTTTCTGTCGATTTTTATGGGTTCTCTACATAGAGAATCATATCATCCGTGTATAATGATAACTTTATTTCTTTGTTCCCTATTCGGATTCCTTTTATGTCTTTCTCTTGTCTTATTGCCCTAGCTAGAACTTCGAGAACTATGTTGAAAAGGAGTGGAGAGAGTGGGCATCCTTGCCTGGTTCCGGACCTTAATTGGAATGGTTTCAATTTTTCCCCATTGAGGATGATATTTGCTGTGGGTCTGTCATATATAGGTTTTATTATGTTTAGGTATATTCCTTTTATACCAATTTTTTCCAGGGCTTTCATCGTGAAAGGATGCTGAACTTTATCGAATGCTTTTTCCGCATCTATTGATATGATCATATGGTTTTTGTTCTTCTCTTTGTTGATGTGGTGGATTATGTTGATTGATTTTCGAATGTTGAACCATCCCTGTGCCCCTGGGATGAATCCCACTTGGTCATGATGGATGATCCTTTTTATGCAATGTTGGATTCGGTTTGCCAGGATTTTGTTTAGAAATTTTGCATCTGTGTTCATTAGGGAGATTGGTCTGTAGTTTTCTTTCTTTGCACTATCTTTATTTGGTTTTGGAATTAGTGTAATGTTTGCTTCATAGAAGGTATTTGGTAGCTTTCCTTCTTTCTCAATTTTTTTAAAGAGTTTTAATAGCACTGGTGTTAGTTCCTCTTTGAATGTTTGGTAGAACTCATTTGTAAAGCCATCAGGACCTGGGCTCTTGTTTTTAGGGAGAGTTTTGATGACTGCCTCAATTTCACTGCTTGTGATTGACCTGTTTAAGTTTTCTATTTCTTCTTTGTTCAATTTTGGATGACTGTCTTGTTCCAGGAATTTGTCCATCTCTTCCAGGTTGCTGTATTTGTTTGCATATAGATGTTCGTAGTAGTCTCTAATTATCTTTTGGATTTCTGCTGGGTCTGTTGTAATATCTCCATTTTCGTTTATGATCCTGTTTATTTGAGTTTTCTCTCTTCTTTTCTTTGTGAGCCTTGCCAGGGGTTTGTCAATTTTATTTATTTTTTCAAAGAACCAGCTTTTGGTTTTGTTTATCTTCTCGATGGTCTTTTTGGTTTCTATTTCATTAATCTCTGCTTTTATTTTTGTTATTTCTTGTCTTCTGAGACTATCATGATTTTAAGTTTAAAGTATAACTGTGTTCTAGCCAAATAGGTAAGGCAATTTTTATGTGCATGCAAATTTATTTCATTTAAATTAAAATTTGATATTTATGCATATAAATCCATATCAGATATAGACATACATACTTCTTTCATTCTATGCTACAAGCTAAGGTTGATAACTTTCCATGTGTGCATCTCACACTCCTCCTAGTCACTTACCCTCTTACTACTCAGTTTCTATTAACTTCCCCAAATCACAAATCCCTAATACTTAGACTTTTCTTTATGGAATAAACTGGGATAAACTTTTCTTTATGGGATAAACTCACAATTACTGAGTCTCAGGGTGTGTCTGTGTGTGTGTGTGTGTGTGTGTATATATATATATAAACACATACATGTATGTATGTACAACATGACTAAGAATGACTACTTTGCTTTGCAAAATACCTGTACCTGTCTACACTGCCATCCTCAGCACCTCACATATCATCACCAGCACCTGGCACTACCCAGATTTAATATTTTTAACAACTTTACTGAGGTAAAAAAAAAATCACATACAATAAGTGCATGTGAAGTATATGATTCAACAAGTTTTAAAATATGTGTACAGGGCTGACATTCTCATCACAACCAAAATAATGACTCATTCTCAAAATGTTCCTGTAACCTTTTGTTGCTTTTCTGTTTTCTATTTTGTTTACTTCATGTCTAACTTTTATTATTTTTTTCTTATTATTCTGGGTTTCATTTGTTCTTTTCATAGTTTCTTAACTGAAAGTTGAGATTTTTGCTTTGAGAATTTTCTCTAAAACATACATTTATAGCATCAAAATTCACTCTAAGTGTTTCCTGAGACAGAGCCCACAAATGATGCTGTTTCAGGCTTTTATTATTGAAAATATTTAAGCAGACCAGCGGGCCACCATGTGGTGCAGCAGACTGCCGGCCTGGAAACCAGCACTGCCAGGCTCCTTTCCCAGCAGTGGGGTGGGAGTGGTGGTGGCTGGGACCTCTGAACCTGGCCTCTGTGCAGGTTGGTGGGGTTGTTGGGAGCTTCCCCCCCCCCCCCAGTCACCAGCAGCTTGTCACCCAGCACCAACCATACTCCCATCCCAGGGGTTGTGTGGCCATCTTGGCCTTGCCATCGTGCAGGAAGTTGCTGGCACATGGGAGGGTAAGAGAGGGGGTCAGGACACCCCTTCTGTTTCACTCCCACTCCAATTAGTCCTCAAGAGGAATAAGAAGAGCACAAATAATATAAACACTGACACAGAATGAGTGAGGAACAAGATAAAGATCCTGTCCACACAGCGGGGCAGGATGCAAGAGAAGGAAATCGGAGAGAGCCATTGTGTACAGGACTGGCAAAACAACCCTGGTGATGACCTATCACAGAATCACACCTGTGGCTTCACCATGAGTGGATGAGCCAAAATCCCATTTCTGATACGCTGTCTAAGAGAGCAAGGCGTCCCTCCCTGATCCACGCAAGAGAAAGACCACAGAGTCAGGGCATCAGCCTCACAGCAAAGCTGTAGACTGAGGGAGAGGAGATGATCTGCAAAGGCCATTAGCAGAAGGAGAACTTCTTTACTGACAATGGCTGAGGGCAAGGCCTCCTAAACCAGGAGCCAGAACTCTAAGGCAAAGAAACAACAAAGTAGCACAGAGGATGGATCAGAGAAGACAGCCAACAATGAGAAGCACTGATAGAACTCAAATGAGCACAGCCTGGCTGCCCAACACCAAGCTATGACTGAATACTACCAGCATGGTTTGCCATGTTCCAGGAACACTGTCCCTAAACCAGCAAAAGGACACTGCCCCAGAAAAGGAAGAGACCAACGAACTTAACAGACACTTCCATTGCAGTGGTGAATATACTTTGTATGACTTGAATCTCTTAAAAGGTATAGATACTAGTATCTATGGCCCAGCCTATGATCTATTTTGATAAAAGCTCTTGCACATTTGAGAAGAGTGTATTTTCCACCATTGCTAGTTGGAGTGTTCTATGAATGTCAAGTAGGTCGTGTTGGTTGATAGAGCACTTTAAGTGGTTTATTTCCTTACTGTTTTTCTATTCTAGCAAATAGATGGATGTCAAAATCTGTGACTAGAATTATTGTTTTCTCTATTTCTCTTTGCATATCTGTCAACCTTTTGCTACAGGCACTTTGCAGGTGTTACTAGATACATAAATGTTTAGGATTGTTACATCCTCTAGATGAATTGATGCCTTCATCCTTCTGAAGAGCGTATCATTATCTCCAATAACAGTGTAGCTTGAGACCCTTCCTGTCTGATACTAATACACCATGTTCTGCTTCCTTTGAATTAGTGTTAGAATGGTTCATCTGCCTCATCTCCTATGCGTGGTCTATAGTGATGTGGGTTTCTTGTAAGTGGCATATATTTGGCACTGTCTTTTACTGGAGTGTACAGACCACTTATATTTAAATCTACTTGGACTTAAAGCTATTGTTTTGCAGTTTGTTTTCTATTTATCCTGTCTGTCCTTTGGTCCCTTCTTGTTCTGCCTTCTTTTGGATAAATTGAGTATTTCATTATAATTTCAGCTTACCTTTATGCTGCTTTTGCTCTTAATCAGTATGCCACAACTCTTTGCTTTATTATGACAGATATTGCCATAGGGTTTAAAACACATATCTTTAAGGTACCAAGTCTACCTCCAAGAGAAATTATTTCATCTTACTCATGCTTTGAGAACCTTATAATGAGACAGTACAACCTCTCAGTTCTTTGACTTTTTGCTTTATTGGGATATTTTTCACCTCTGCATGTTATAAACTTAAGAAAATAATGTATGGCTTTTGATTTCAACAATTATTATTTAAAGAGATAAAAATAATTTTAGCCATTTATCCACCAGGTTACTATTCCTAGGGTTCTTATTTATTTGTGTAAGTCTAAATTTCCTTCTGGTATCATTTTCCTTCTGTATCAAAGGTTTACTTTAATGGTTTTAAAGAAACACTGCAGTTATAAATTATAGGTAAAATCTTTCAGTTTTTGTATCAATGGTAAGGTCTTATTCTCACCTTAAAACTATGTATCTTAAACTTTATATCTTAAAGTTTGTTATATTATTCACTTTGATCTAGCTTTTTCTATGTAATATTACTTGGGAATAAGAAATTTTGGCTGTGTGATGCTTATATAACTTAGATTTTCCCCCTTGAAATGTCAGTCAACACTTCTCACTCTAAGTTAAATTTTTACAAGAGCAGGTAGCTTTACTCTATGCCTGGTCCTACGTAGTTAACACCAAAGTGTCTCCATTAAGTATAGAATTTGCTACAAGATTTTGATAAATAACTTTTGCCACATTTAGACAACATCTAGTCTTCTATACCTAATGTCACTGAGGATATTTAGTTTCTATGACATCGTACCATATCAAATGTGTTCTCTGTACCAGCTGTGATCCTTATTCTTCCCCATTAGTATCCTAATGTGGTCTATTAGGCTGATGAATTTTCTGATGTAAAATCACCCCTGCCTAACTAAAATGAGTCTGCATGATCATGTATTCTGAGCTACACATCAGCCTCAGTTAACTAATATTTTATTTAAGATCTTTGGATTCTATGATGACAGGTAGGAAGAATCTAATTTTCTTGCATTATTCTTTGTTGGTTTTTGAATAATATGCCACACAAAATTAAGTGAACAACTTAGTTTCTGCTTTATTACCTAGAATAACTCAAAGGAAGGGAATTGTTTTTCCTTGAAAACTCAGTGGAATTCATCTATTAAAACAGGAAGCAATGAAGCATTTTTACTATCATTTCAATTCACTTAACACTTATTGGTTACCTCAAGTCTCTCTCTTCTCTCTCTTTCTCACCCCTCAATTTTGGTGACACTTTTTTGTAATATGTTTCCCTGGGTTCAATGTGATGTTCAGGATGGTGGAGCTGTGACAAAATCCCATAAGCCCTTCAAGGGCTCCATGGGAATCTCGGGGCACAGCAAATAATTTGTTCCCATATACTTATTTCTGCCAAGACGCTAGCTTTGCTGAGACATCTCCAGGTTCTGACTGGACCAGGTAGGCCAAAATCCTGCAGCGTTGGCAGGTCCCTAGTTTTTGAAGCATATAACTAATTGGTTATAAGTACAACCTCAGTTTTTATACCATTGTCCTAATGTAACGTACTCTCTACTTTATTCCCTTAGAGATGATTTCCAAAGCTGTTTTTTATGTTCCACAACTTTCTCATCTTAACATCGTAGTTATCTTCATCTTTTTTTTTTTCAGTAACTATGTTCAAGACACTAAAATACCTTCTGCCTCTAATTATCTCTCTACAATGGTTATTTGACAAGTTAGAATTGTTAATTGGAAAAATTACAAAATTTAGCTGTGGCTGCTTTTGACGAAATCTGTCTGCCCTGATCACTTCATATCCTCCAACTCCACTCTCTTATATACAACAAAATTATCTGAAGTAATTGTTTCATTCAAAACAAATTGCTGCTTTCAAATTCGCATTTTTTTTTTTTCTGGGTGGATAATTGAATATCACTGCCATTTGCTCACACAGTGGCTCGTCTTTGTTTTAGAACTTACTATCTGAAATCAGGTTACCTGTTCCACATTTCTCTCTGGGATTCCCTCAGATAAAAAAGCTATGTATTGCACAGAATGAATGTGTGGGCTATATAGCTTTAGTTGTGTTCAAGAACAAAGGAAAGCCAAATTTTAATAATGTTCTTTAAATAGCACCTTCAAGTAAATTTCAGTGCATTAAGCATTATCAATTACAGTTCATGCCAACCTTATGGTAATATTCTCCTGACTGCAGTAGCAATGCATTGGGCTACTCATATAACCAAAAGATGATAATAAGATTAGAAAGTATTTGCAGCCAAGCAGAAAGAGAAATAAACTAGAACCTTGTTACATTCTGAATTGTTTTCCTGAATAGACATTAAAAAAGAAGTTGATTTGGAATAGATAACATTATTTATTGACTCAAAGATTTAAAATATTGTTTATTCAAAATAAAATATAACATGTGTTCAATCATTGATTCATAACTTTTTAAATTATCTACCCCTGGCAAGTACTGTGTTCACATCTAGAAATTCAGTGACCATATCATTGTTCCTGCCTCTAGTGAGTTCATAGCTCAAATAAGAAAGAAGCTAAAGATTAAGTTCTTTTGATAGTGGGCTGAGTGTGTAACATAGACAAGCATGGCAAAGCATCTAGAGCCTCATTTCCTTATGGAAAGGATGAATTCAAGATTATCAGAACTGGGTAGCTGAGCAAGAGAAAAAAAATGTGCAGAGAGTATGTTCTTGTATTGAGGCAAGAAGCAAGGGTGTGGACAGGTATTCATCATCACCTGTGTAGTCCTGGAGCTCAGTTTTCTGTGGTTGTAAAGGACTCAGTGGGTAAACAGAACAACTACAACAAGCAGAACTGCCTCAACCTTTTGAAAGCACTGAAACAAAACCACAGATGGTTGTCCATTGCCAAAGTAAATTGTTGGACTGATGGTGCATGTGAGGAAGGCAGCATTTACTAAATACAGTAGTATGGAAACGTAAATCAGTATTCAGAAGCAGGGGAGGATAATGAGGTAGACAGGCTCTGAGGGAATCTGTCTGCTGAGAAGGAAGCGCCACTGCTGCCTACATGCCCGTGCCCTATCTTTCAAAAACATCTTGGATAGATTAACAGCAACCACAGTGACTAATCCTCTCCAGAGAAACATGACCATGGGATAGAGAAAGAAAAGAAAAAAGAGCGAGATTTTCTTTAGGAATATTGCCTCATGCAATGTGGCAGCAGACAGACTGAACATCCTGCAGGCTGGAAATTCAGATAAGAATTGATGGTACTGTCTTGAATCCAGCATCCACAGGGCAGCAGTTTTCTGCCTTTCAGGCAGGGCTTCTCTGCTGCTATCTTCTGAATTGCTTCTACTTTGGGCAAACTCAGTCTTTGTCCTATGTAGACCTTCAGCTGATTCAATGAGGCTTGTCCCTGTCTATGGAAGGTAATGTGGTTTATTCAACATCTGCTGATTTTAATGTCAATTCAGTCTGAAAGCTCTGCTCACCAAAGCCTTTGGACTGGTGTTTGACCAAACAACTGGACACAGCAGTCTAGCCAAGCTGACACCCAAAATTAGCCTTCACTCTATTTCGTATGCCTCCTACCATTTTGGGGTTTGGGGTGCCCTGGCTTCTTCTCTAGGCAATACTTTGACAGTATTTTCTACATGTCCCCAAACTTCTCTATTCTCCAAGGAAAGGAATTAGATTTTTTTAAACATGCAGATGTGATATTAAGCCAGTCAGTACTCAACCATCCATCAGATGCTGTCAGCTACTGCTAACTATTTTAAATATCAGCGCCATCTTCCCAGACATTTGCACAATGTGTTAACATTTAGATTTTCCCTTTAAAAATGTGCATTAATTAAATGATCATTACAGTTTTGAGTCTTAAGTCTTCCCCTACTGTGAAAGTTTTGATGTATACAAAGCGACCTCACTTGTATTAAACTTGCAGTTACAAGAGCAGCATTTTTGGGTGATTTTTATTTTTCTGAGTTTTTGGGTGAACTTTTTTAAACGAGTTTATTACATTTTCACTCAGAAAAAAAGTCACTTTCACATCAGGAGAAAATGAGATAAAATTATCAAAGAGAATGAAGATGACACAGAAACAAACAAGTTGAAAAACAGTTGCAAATATAAGAAATTGGTTGGTAAAACAGAGGCTATAAAAGAAGCCTTAAAATAAATGAAGCAGCTCTGACTCCCTTGGAAATTCTATTAGCATTCTAACATATTCTAGCAATCATAATCAAGCGCCAAAACTTTCATAAATGGAAATTCTTTTAGATTTCTAAGACTGAGTAATATTTTTAAACAAGATTAGAGGATTCTCCAACTTCACAGAATTTATAAAATGAATGTCAGTTCTTGTTGATAGTCAGAAGGAAGATTTGTTGTTCTTTTTTACATACTAGCCTGAGCCTTATGTTCAATTCTAATGAATAATGATGCCTGCGGAGTGACTGTAAAATCATTTCAGTGACCTTTCAATACTCAATCTATTAGCTTATAAACATTGGATCATTTACTCTATCTCTTTGTGCACAAAAAGTTATTGAGTCACTGACAAGTTAAGCAATTAATGGCAAAATTTAATGTAGAGGGAAAGTTATGGCAGATGCTGAAGAGTGATTGGCTATGAGCTAACTTAAAAAGAACAGAGTTCTTAGCATTCAGCCCAGGTGACCAGAACACAACTGACCTCCCAATGGCTGATCAGCAAGGACTTGGACACAATGCTAGAACTTCCAAACATCTTGAGGGATAAACTCTAATCACATCCTCAAGCAAAGGGAAAGAAAACTCCCATGCTAAAGTGCATCAGAGAGTTCTCATTCCCACACACTGTGCTGGAGAGAACAGACTCAGCACAATGATTGCCGGGCACCTCTTCCCCAAGGGTAGGCCTGCAGTCATGATTCAGTGCCCAGGACCCTTACGGTCTTGTGTTGGCTTAAAAAAATCCCACAAAGGTCGGGCACAAAGGTCGGGCACGATGGCACATGCCCGTAAGCGGCAGCCTAGGAAGCCGTGGCCGGGGCCAGGGATCGCGATTCGAGTCCCGCCGGGGACACGTAGCGAGACCTAGTTCCAAAAATATAGCTGAGCATGGTGGCACGCGCCTGTAATCCCAGCTACCTGGGAAGCTGAGGCTGGGGATTGCTTGAGTCTGTGGTACCCCGGACAACAACGTGAGCCTGCGGTTCCACAGGCAAAAATAGCGAGACCTAGTCTCAAAAAAAAAGAATCCCACAAGCTGAAGAATTGTTGTGTTCCTACTCACATAGTGGTTCATGGAGGTAGTTGAAGTTAAATGAGCTTATCTCCCTCCACCCCACATATCTATGTTGTCCAACCACCCAAGTGCAACCATCCAGAAAAATCTCCCCACGTAGGAGGGAAGACACAGCCTGTGAAGCCCAAAGGTGTTGATTCACTGAGCTCAGGTTCACTGCACTGAGAAAATCGGCAACATAGCGTAGCACAAGGAACCCGGCGTCATGATGGAATTAAATGGTGGGGTGAGGTCTTGTACTTTCTAATGACACTATCTAACTCCTACTGCACTTCCCACTTAATGAAATACACTTAGGGGACCAGACAGCTGTGAGGAACAGCAGGAAAAGGAGACATTCCCTGAAGAGGAGACTTCTGTTACCTAAGCTCAGGGAGCACAAGGTGGGAGCATTTCCAACTGCACCCTCTCAATCATCTATTCTTCAGGGCTTCTTACTTCGTCACTTTTGACATTTTAGGTAAAATGGTCACGGAGTGAGGGGACTATACACTGAAATGTGGGTGGCAGTATCCTTGCTCTCTGCCCATTAGCAGTCAGTCTCAGACTCGCCACCCCAATGGATTTCAAGACCTGAACTGAACTCAAATGCCTATTGACTTTTAAACATCTAGTATGGTTCAGATTTTTTTCCATCTTTCTAAGGTGAAGTCTAATTACTGGTTTCAGAAAGCCCTCTTCCCACTTCCTCATCATGCGCTCTAACTTACTGTACCTATTTATTTACAAATAGACTCCTGCACATGAGTTGTGAAAATGTACTCCTAAAGTTAAACAGAAATGTAAACTGACAAATTAATAATAATGTGGTTGAAGTATTCATCTTTGATAGTATATCAAAGCTTGATGAATGATATTTTTTCTTGAAATTTAGTTGCTCTGTGAAATTTGCAAACTTATTGATGAAGTTTTCCTTCTTATTACATTTAATTTTGTTAATTTATCCTGCAAAAAAAGACTCCTGAACAGACATTTCTCCCCAAAAAAGATAGACAAATGGCCAACAGGTAAATCAAAGGATGTGCCATATCACTTTTAGAGAAATGCAGTAAAACTTCATACATAATGAGATGGTTACTATTTTTTAAAAAAGAATAATTATCGGTGAGGATGGAGAAGAATCTAAACTCATATGCTCTTGGGGGGAACATAAAATGATGCAGCCACTATGGAAAACAGTATGGACATTCCTCAAAAGATTTAAAATACTCACTTATATGTGGGATATAGGGGTAACCAATAAAAAGGCAAGAAAAAGAACTAACAAATTAACAACAGAACTAATAGCATACAGCAAGGGAGAGGGAATGAGAGAGGTAGAAATCGGGGAGGAACAAGCACAAGGGATCAGGATGATAGTTCACGAGTGACATGGTGGTGGGAGAACCTTGGAGCTTACCATGATGTATTCCCTTTTTCAACTGGAAAAAAGAAGAAAGAAAATGGATTTATGGATAATGTGTACATGGTTTATTATAGCACAGAGTGTAGATATTGATTTAAAAGAGATGATTTGAGATAAAAAGAGAAAGAAAATAATGTTTTGCAGTTAACTAGCGAAAACAATCCAAATGCCCAGGTATCATAGGATGGTATGTCTGTCCAGGAGTTGTGCAGAAGACTGCCAGTTACCTATGGGGCATCTCTCCTCCCATTCTTACAAGACTGCTGTGTTGTGGGGTGGCATACTGCAGACAACAAGGATACGAGATGTGCTTGTATTGCATGTTATTTGAGATTACTAAGAATGGGTGAGAGATACATTTCTCTTTAGTGAGAAGATTCCAGAAAGCTGTTGAATATATATTGTTTCATACAAGAAAATAGGACCATCAACTTTGCAGTAACAATTTGGGAAGTACAGATTTAAGACCAAACACCAGATTATGTCCATAGCAACAATAATAATCGCAACTAAAAGTTAATTACAGTTCTGTGTGTCTCAGCCTTTCCATTCTAACCTATCAGCACTGTCATTGGTCTGTGTATACAAGAGAGACAATTGGGTGATGCTTCTGGGAAAGTTCTCTTAACATGGCTTCATCTGAAAGGTATGTGACTTTTTGTGACTTTTATGTCCCTTCTGCATCCTTCTAGAATGCAGATATGATAGTTACAGCCCCTTTGTGAGCACAGTATGACATGGTCTTGAAGGTGAATTCCTCAGTTACAGATGAAGACACAGGAAAATAGGAATCTGGGTTGCTGGTGATATCATGGAGTCCCTTATCTAGCTCAAGACTGGCTAATTTCAGCCTTTCTGCCAAGTTAGAGGAAAGCAATCTCCCTGTAATAGTTAAATAACTGATTTCTGGAAATCCTCCTAATGACTGTCTGCAATCCCCAGTCGACTGAGAGTATTAGTGGAGTTAATGAAACTAGAAGTTAAAGTCTTCCATTGGACACTTAAAGAGTCATGAGTGAAATTATGATAGGCCAAGTAAACATTAGAGTGAACCCAACTGAATAGATGGAGTTTCCCCCTTTTAATTAGGTTAACTTTGTCAATAAAGTTTGTCCATATTTTTTTTCTATCAATAGTAAATCTCTATTTCCAAATTTACTTCTACACTTGAAGTTGGATTCGAGTGACTATTGAGTTTAAGAAGAAACCAATCCATTTCAAACTTGGCTCTTTATAGCAAAAGCAAAGGTAATGAAAGAAAAACTAGATCAATTTTAATGGAGCTAGAGAAAACAATACAAATATTCAGAGTTATTTGAATACAATATCTGTCTGGGAGGTGTGGAAAAGACTGCTAATTGCAGAAAAAATGAATTTCACTAAGATGAAAAGCTTTTGTGTATCAAAGGACACTCGAGAGAATGAGAAGACAATTCACAGAACAGGAAAAATACTACATGTCATATCTCTGAAATAGTAATTACTTCCAAAATACATAAAGAATTCCTACAGCTGAAAAATGAAAAACAGACAACCCAATTCACAAACATGCAAAATACTTTAATAACATTTCTCCCAAGGATACACAGTCAATAAGCACATGAAAAGACAATCAATATCATTAGTCAGTAGGGAAATGGAAGTCAAAAACCTCAGTGAGACAACACTTCACACCCACGAGGTCTATTATCAAAAGAAAAAAGGAAATCAGAAAATAGCAAAGTTGGTCAGGATGTGAAGAAACCGACACATGTATGCTGATGGGAATTTAAAACGGGCAGGCATTGTGGAAAACAATCCGGTGATATCTCAAAAAGGTAAAGACAACTCTCATACAACCCAGGAGTTTCACTTCTAGCTATGTACACCAAAGAACTGAGAGCAGTGACTCAAACAGATACTTGTACACCAATGTTCAAAGCGGCATTAAATGCTGCTTGAAAACAGCCAAAAGGTGTATATGCTCTAAGAATTCAGACATAAGCTGTGTATAAACAGAATACTATTCAGCCTTATAAAGGAATACATTGTAATATAGTAAGAATAAGGATGAACCCTGAAAACAGAGTAAGTCAGATATGAAAGACCAAACATATCCAATCCCATCTTTCAATTTGACTAGGTGAAGGGATGTTCTACAGGGTGAAACAAAGTTACTAAGTGCATCTGGAAAGAGATTAATTAGCATTTGAGTCAGATGACTGAGCAAAGAAGATGTTCTTCACCCATAGAGATGAGATCCTGCCATCTGTTTAGTACTTGCATAGAGCATAAAGGAAAAATGAAGGAGAGCAAATTCACTCTCTCTGCCTCAGCTGCGACCTCCCTTATCTCCAACCTTCCATGCTCCTGATCCTTAGGCTTTGAGAGTCACAGACTGACACCATTGATGCTTCACACCTCCAGTTTGCAGATAGCCAAGGGAGAGAGGCAGGGGAAGAGAAGAGATTGATGAACAGGTTACAGGAACTGGGTTTGGAAGGAAGTGGTCTGGAAATCAATAGTGGTGATGGCTGCCATTGAATTATACACCTAACACTGGTGAAAAGCCAACTTTTATATCATGGATGTGTGTGTGTGTATGTGCGTGTATGTGTTTTAAATGGCTTCCCTATGCATGTGAAGCAAGGTCAGTACACTTCAAAACAATTAGCTTGCAGGAACTATTCAGAGTCCAATGGAATAAAAAGGTCTACTACATGAATGGAAACTGAAGTGAGATCGTGTGGAGGTTACCAGCTCAACATCAGCAGCACAGTAAGCGAAAGCCAGAGAACAGTGGGAGATGAAGCCGCAGCAGTATCGATAGCAGTCAGAGCACCAGATGATTCAGATAAAGAAGATGAATAAATATTAATACAGAAAGTACGAAAATCAGTGCAAGTCAGTTGGTGAAAGCACCTAGTTACACGTGAAGCTCATGGATTGTCCAGAACAGCGACTTACTAACAAGTTGCAAACTCAAAGAAACCTAAAAATCTCTGTGCTGTGTGTATACACCATGCTTGTCTTCACTGGACCACATTTTCTCAAAGGACCCATTTGTATTATGTTGGCTGGAAAGCAGTGAGAAGAGACACTGAACCACAACTGAAACTTAAACCACCACTGGGAGTTGTACCCTGAATATTAAAGCTGCAAATACTGGTCTGTCGTTCCATGATTTAAAATGATAATACCTGGGGACATGTTTCTCAGACTTGCTTTTTGAAATCCCCAAATAAGTCAGTAGCCACGTAGTCCAGTGTAAAGAGCTGGACAAGGGAAAAGTGAGAAAGGACAACGAGATTGAACTCGGCCAAAGAGGCTGAGACTGAATGTAAGCATGAATGTCCAACCAGTTTATTAAGTCTTAGAAAACTTTTTATACCGTGTAAAACAATGGTTTGCAAAGCATTAAACAAGGGGAGGAAGAAGTAGTTTAGGAAAAATCAGATTAGGCAAAATACTAGTTTCTTTGGAACACCTGGGGGCAGGGGATTCATTCATTAACTTGCTTTCATCTCTTAGGGAATGTCTCTAAGGGCTAATACTGGAGGAATGGGGACATGCTGCTCAATAGGGGTGGATCATGCCATTCAGTCTTCAGTTTCTGAAGCCAGAGAAGATGTGAAATGAAGTTTTCTTCAGTCACAGCAGGAACCCTGGTCAGTTACTGAGGCAACTCCTAACAGTCCAGTCCCTTAAGAAGGTTGCGGGTTCAAGACTACCCTGGGCAACATAGTGAGACCTAGTTTCAAAAAAATTGCTGGGTGTGGTGGTGCCTGCCTGTAATCCCAGCTTCCTGTGAGGCTGAGGCTAGGGATCACTTGGGTCTGTGAGTTTGAGACTAGCCTGGGCAACATAGAAAGACCTAGCCTCCAAAAATAAAAGGTCCCATTCAGAGAAGCACAAAAGTCTATGAAGAGGAAGAACAAGACGTTTGTTGAATTTACAATTAAACTTGATACTCAAAGAACAAGTTTGCTGAATTTACAATTAAACTGTCAAGCCTTATTTTCCCTCCTCCGCAAGTCTCATTCCAGATTCTCCACTGCCCATAACCAAACCCCAGCACAATCCCTTATCTCTGCCTCTGTATCTTAAAAACAAACAAACAAACAAACAAACAACAAAAAAAACCCAAAAAACTAATTTCCTTGGTTCTCTTGGAATCTTCTATGCATTTTACCTCCTTTTTCTTATTGTTGCACAGTCAAGAGTTTGACTTGTACAGACAAAAATTCTTCCCAGAGAACTAGAAGAAAATGTTAAGAAGAAAGGCAGACTAGAAACAGAAATGAATATATCTTCTGCCTATCTCATTCTATTTTCAGGTATCATTTTTTTAAAAATGAGCGAGAATGTTATGGCGGTGGTCCTGGAGAAAAGGGCCAAGAGTGCAGAGGCTTTATTTGTTTACCCCATGGGCTCCGTGGGACCGCTCCCTCAAAGGTTGAGCTGTGGAAGTCGAGGAAATGGGCCTTTTTTTTTTTTTTTTTTAGCATTCTAGTGTGCACAAGGCAAGCAGCTGGCGTTTTCTGATAAGTAGAGGCTGGTTGCTATAGTCACCAAGTAGCTGGCAATCCCAGATATGTGGAGACATGTGGGGGAGGTTGTGGTCAGATTATGAAATCGCCTGATGAAACCGGGTGTTTTTCTTCCTGGCTTCTTTTGAAGCCATAGACAGCATTCCAATGACATGGGCGAATAAAAGGCAAATTTATTTTAAAGAGACGGAGACAGAGAAAAGATTGGAAATAAAGAAGAGAGAAAAGCAAGCCTCCCTGGAAAAGCTCCCCAGAGAGTGGGCTTCCCCAGATACCTAATTTTATAAACTCCTTATGACTATTCTCAGAGCCCCATCAGTCTTTATTTGTGATTGGCTGAAGTCACAGGGAGGTGGGGGTCTCTTTGGCCAAGTTTTGCCCCTGAACGTGTTCCAAGTTACGCGAATGTCCTATCATACCCTGCTTCTCTCTGGCATCTCCGCATCTGGCCATGATCTTTGAAATGTATTTTTCTGATAGTGCTTTCTTATCTTTCCATTCTTTGAGGTTTGTTTACCTCCCTGGCCTAACTCTAGGGGGAGTCTGTACTTGCTCAGTCGTCTTGATGCTATACCTGGCTTCTGGCTGGGCAGCGAGACTGGGAAAGTTCCTTATTCTGGGTCGCTTACTATTTTAGTAACTTTTCATTCTCCATTTTAAAAAAACAAGCAGAACACATTCAAGGTTAACTGCTACCCCTGTATCCCTATATTAGGTCCATCTAGTACAAATTCCATGTAAAATATTTTACATAAAATTATATTTCTTTTTTATGGTGCATTTACAGACCACCTATGTTACAAAGGTTCTAAAATAGAGTCATCTTAGTTGATAAGACAGTTTGACATCTTTGGAGGCAACCCAAGAAAGTGTCTCAAAGGGCTTCTCAGCATAGCGTTGAGGGTCCTTTGTCTATTAGCTATCACCACGCAGACTGTCTGCTCCTGCTTTCACAGCCTCTGGGGGCTCCTACCCACAAATTCAGGAGGAGAGTATCTTCCGCTCCAGCCCACCCTGACTGTGGACCTGAAATGGTCTCACTGCCAAAGGCCAGAGCCTGAGGAGCGTCTCAGAGAAGAGCTCCCCCACCTGCCACTAGGTGCCCTGGGCTGCACCCCATCCTCCTGTGTTCCTGGCAAAGTTGGCAGGGTAAACAAATGTACGAGAACTTGGTTTGTTTTTGAGTTCCAAACATCATTTTCCTATAGCCTATTTGCTCAGAAGCTATTTATGTTGTTCTATTGTGTTTGTTCTTAAGGATCAAAAATGAAAACAAAACGAAGTTAGACAGGACATTAGATTGAGGTTTCTAATGCTCCATCTCTCACTTGACCTAAGTCAGCAGATGCCTGACCCTGACTGAATGACTCCAACTGTGAAGTCTGAAAGAGAAATCTCAGATCAGCTCTATCAATTAAAATTCTCTTCTGCTTGGAAACCAAGTGATAATGAACAGCCCCCATCGCTATGGGGCAAAAGGAAGATGAATATACAAAAGAACAAGAAATGGTTGATGGGTCAGCTGAGGGTTTCTCAATTTTTAAAAGGTCTAATTACTGTTCAAATCACAGTCTTATATTTACAATATAGAGACTTTGGTGGGGTTTTATTTTGGCACTTACAGCCTTTTTATAACACTTCACTAAAATAGACATGTAACATTAAGCTAGTTTCAGTTTGCAGGCATAAACCATGAAATACTAAACTAAATTGTAATATAATAATTAAATAACTGTGTATTTTGCAACATAATCCCTGTAATAGTCCAATTAACACCCTTTACCATCCATAGTTACAAACTTTTGCCTTGTGATGACAAATTTTAAAATCTACTCTCTTAGCAATGTTCAAATATGCTGCATGGTACTATTTTATTCATTTTTTATGACTTCCTTTTTTTTTTTTTTCCTTTTTGAAGCAATGGAAATTTCTTTGTGTCTTGAAGTAGGAAGACTGATATCAAGGTCCCAGCAAAGCAAATTTCACTGCCAGGCTTCCTCTCATGGATCAGTAGTGGCAGTCATGTTGCTATGTGGTCACATGACCTCTTATTTGTGTGCCTGAAGTGAGTTCTTTGGTGTTTCTTCCTGTAAGGACAGTAGTCTTTATGTGCCCTGTTATGAGCTCATGAACCTTAATACTTCTGTAAAGCCTTCATCTGTAGACACAATCTCACTGGGTGTTGCATCTTTAACATCTGGATGGGGGCAACAAAGGGGCCCAGCATTCGCTCTCTGAGTATCTGGCGATGGGCATCTTTTTGTCCCCATGATGACATTTATAGCTGATCTCTGGGATTCACGGACAAGTGAGCATGTATCATAAAGACAATCTGTCTTGTTTGGTAAAATCTTGAGACAGGACGGGATTCTACGAAGACTGTCATCTGGATTTTGATTCCAGAATCATCTTTGAAGCTTGTGACAGGTAATAGGGCAAATTAAATGGGGAGGAAAGCATGTTTAGCCTTAAAAGCATGTTTAGCCTCCTTTGGTGATAGAAGTTACAGAGTGGCAGCTTGGTATTGGTAAGGAAAGTCACTGTGCTACACATACTATCCCAAGACCTAGTTTATAACTACAAGTGCATCCATTTTAACCCCTCCCTCCCATTGTGCCCCACATCCTATCTGTTAGAAGACAATCACAAACATTATTTTAACAGAAGGGGTTGAATAGAGATAATTTGCCCCTTTTAAAAAATATGTTTTAGTTTAGTTTTTATTTGTTTAATTTTACATTGTTATCTACCCCGGAGTTCTGCCATCACCATATCACCTGTGAACCATCATCTTAGTCTTTTGTGCCCCTCCCACGCCTGCTTCCTCCCCTCATCCCATGCTCCATGCTTCAATTTTGCTGAGTGTTAGTTTTAAATTTTCTTCTCTGTTTGTTTTTCCTATAGCCTTCATTTAAGTGAGACCATCCAGTATTTATCTTTCTCTTTCTGACTTATTTCTGTT
>PVHY01009283.1:0-57235 GCA_004024945.1 Uropsilus gracilis | reverse complement strand
CATCCCTCCTCCCCTCCACATTGCAAGCTACTTCTTTGCAGCACTTGGGTGACCATGGAAAATCCCCAAGCTGACCCAAGCAGCGCCCGCCCCCACCCCCCCTTTTTTAAATTTGAAAACAGAAAGAAGATAAGGAGCTATAGGCTCTCATTGACGGTGACAGCCAAGGGTGGCTGTTAGAGCCAGATAGCCTGGGTCCTTTCCCTGGGTCCTCTGCTGGCCCATGTGTGACCATCATCCCCAAGGGGCTCTTTCTACCCGTCCCTGCCAGTCTCAGTGGTACAATGATAGTCACGGCCGCCTCGTGAAGGTTTTAGGAGACCATTTGTGCCAAGCTCTTAGCAGCACCTGGCACACAAGAGCTGTTGGACAAAGGCACGTAGCTATTATGAACTATTTTCCTTTCTTGGGCAATGTGCATGGACTAAACGGGACCTATTTTGATGCAGGTTCGTGTTTGGCCTCTCCCAGCTCTTGGGCCTCTTTGGGTAGTTTCTCAGGCTGAAGTCTTGGACATCATGCCAGCCTTGCCTAAGCGGGCGCAGATCGGGTGGCTGGAAGCCTTCCTACGCACGGATGAAGGGCTGCTCTTTCTGTTGTTGACTGTGACCAACACAACCCTCCCACGAGCTCAAAACAAAACATGAGCCACCGAACCACTCATGCTTGAGGAGGAGACAGGTTGGAGAACCAGGTCCGTGAGGCCCACAATACCTGAGCCATCTTGGGCTGACAGCTCCCAGGCGCTTAGGGCACCCCAGAAACCCCGTGGAGACCCTCAGAATCAGGGGGGTTGCTCCAACCATGCCCCTTGGGACTTGAGTTAAACGGCTGCTTCCCCTGGAGTGCTCCCCAAGGAGGAACAAGACCCCCTGGGAAGCAAGATGGGGAAGGAGGGGGAACCCCAGCTTTCTCACAGGCCTGGGGGCCATTATCGCTGGGCTCACATCCTCCTCCAAAAGGGCTGAATCTTCTCTTATATCTTTCTGAAGCTGGGACCCCCACATGGGCCATATTAAAATTCAGACACTGATGCTATTAACTGTGTCTGAAAAACAAAGAGGTAAAGAGGCCTCAACAGGATAAGGCCTTTCTTTCTTTGTTGTAAATCCTGTGTGGGGAAAAGAACATGTGGTGCCAAGAGGGTGTGTAAAGGGAAATTGGAGACATTGACTTTTAGGAGAAAGAAAGAAAAAAGAGATAAAAAGGAGCAGAGACTAGAAGACACAGACTTTTGGGGAGAGACAAGAATGGCAGGCGGGTAAAGAGTGACCTGAGTGACCAGGCTGGGCACAAAGCCCCCTGAAGAGTGAGCTGGAGGTGGTGAGGAGCCATGGTGGCCGGCAGAAGGGTGGCCACTTTGGAGAGTGTGGCACCATGGCAAGGTGGCCTAGTGAGCTGGTACCCGGAGATGGCCAGGGGTGGGGAAAGCTGATTTGTGCATCAGCCATTGTGGAAGAAAGTTTGGAGAAGCGGAGCAGCTCAGAACACTGGAGAGAGAAGAAGCCAAGAGAAGATGCTGGAGAAAGACTGGACTTTGCATGATGCCTGCCTCAGGTGTGGAGGGGCAAAGGGCACCATCTTGGACATGTGTATTTGGGACCTTTGGGACTGAGACTGGTGACTGGGGTCAGATCACTGCCACTTGTGGCTGTGAGGGCTTTCTGTTTTCTCTGTTAATTTCCCTGTTAATAAATCCTGTTGTTAAACTGCACGTTGAGTGGCAACTGCTACGCATGGGTGGTATGAACCTGAGGGAAACTGGGTGGCAGAAGCCTCATTTGAAATGTGGCTTGCTAGCATTTGAGGCTTCTGCCCTATTTTGACCTGATATCATTTCCTTCTTGCTTTTCCCGCTCTTCCAGGAGTGAGACTTGTCAATCATCTCACATCACAGAAGACTTGTTTTTCTTTCTCCTCCCCTTCTAGCCTTTCTAAAGAAAACTGAATTCAAATGAAGACTAACAGCCCAAGCTTTTCTCATCTAGGCCTGAAACAATCAAGTTAGCAAGTGAAACCTCCATACTATTACCAGGTCTTCCTGATAATTCTAAAGCAAAAGGGAGTATCTCGTGTTTCCTAGCTACACCATGTTACTTTTCCATGCACAACATCAGCTATGTGAATGGGAGATCCCTCCAACCTTTCCTTTTGGCCTCCCCTATCATTTCCAAAGAAAAGTCACTTCCCTGCCAAGTTGCGTGTGTGCACATGTGGGCACTGACAATCTAATGGCTATTATTTGTTTATGCTTTTATTTCAAATCTGTCTATTGTGTGGCTGCCAGGGAGTGACTCATGAATACCCACAGGCACTTTCCACAGGCTCAGAGCAACTTAGGACAATGCAGAGTGGCACCTGCAAAACAATACCCCAGAGGGGGCCCTTTTCAGAATCCTACACTGAACCTTAAGGTATCATCTGGAAACTGAGGCACAGAGCAAGAGAGGGAGAGGGTGGGAAAATCGAGGGAGGGGGAGGCACAAGAGATGAAGATGGTTCTCCGGTGACAAGGTGGTGGGAGAACCTCGGGGTAGACAATGATGTAAATATACATATATATGTGCAATCAGTTAAAATATAATTTAAAAATTAAAAAAAAAGCTGTCATCTGGAGGTCTTTTACACAATCCCTTTAAGTGTAAAGGAGTGAAAGCCAATTCATCCTTGAGGGGGATGTGCATGTATTTACAGGAAGCTGGATGAGGCCCAGGGGAGACTGATGCCCTCCGCCCTGCGAGAGAAGGAAATGTCAGTGGGTCAAACGGTGTGAAAGGGATTGAATTTCATGTGTCTGTCTGTCTGGCCAACGGCTGCCCCCAAATGTGTCAAAACATTATTCTGGCACAGACAAAAGGAAAAGCCCTAAATAAGCGGACAGAGGAGCTGGGGCAGGCTGTTAGGGGAGGGGTGGGGAGGGAGAAATGGGGGAAGGGAGGAACACAGGAAGATGGAGAGGAGGACTCTGGGGGGGTGAGGGAGAAGGGAAACTCCGGGGAATGCAATGATGTACTGTATATACATATAAGCATATATATGTATATACATATATACACATATATATTTATATGCATGGATGTGTAAACAACAAGATGATTAATTAAAAATTAAAAAATAGGCAAAAGACATTCTGGCTATTTCCAGGAGAGTGTTTTCGAGAGTTTACCGTTAAGTAAGCAGAGGACTCAGTCAGGTCATCTTCCCTAATTGGGGTTGGCCACAGACTGGCTGTAGATGGCTTAAGGTGTCTGATTCTCCTCAGAAGAAGAGGGGATTCCTTCTGCTTGCTGCCCTTCTAGCTTGAACATCCTCTTTCCTTGCCCTGGAGGCCACGGAAACAGCATCTTCCTGTCCACTGCACTGGAACTACATTCTTGGCTCCTCTGCATCTCCGGCTTATCAACCACGAACCTTGAGACTTGTCAGCCTCCATCATTGCATGAGGAATGCTCTTAGAGTTCTCTCTCCAGGCACATGCACACATTCTGTCTGTTGCGCTTCTCTGGAGAGAGCTGACAGTGAAAGAGCTGGCCCATGGACCCGGGAGCATTATCACAACTTTGACTGATGGACTCATTCTGCGTAGCTCTGATCAGGACTCTGCAAGGGGACGGGGGGAAGGCAGGCAGCACTCTGCAGGGAAAGCAGTGAACCTGCACACACTGCTTATGGCCTGTGTGCTCTGAGGCCATTGCCAGTCCAGGGACACTTCTGGAGGAGCTAAGAGCCAGTGTTGTCAAGTGACCAGCTTCAGCGCCCAGGGAGGGTGAGGCCAGGAGTCTAGAAGGCAATGAGAAGTTGTGGGGACAAAACAGACACTTGGGTCAGATGTGGCCTATGTACATAGTGGAATATTACTCAGTCATCAAAAAGATAGTTCTGATGCCATGTGTGATAACACGGATGGAGCTAGAAGGAATCATGCTAGTGGAAATAAGCCAGAAAGACAAAGAGAAATATTATGCAGGATAGAGGGAAAGCTAACAAATAGGACAAGGAATGTTCTGCTTCAGCAGAACTGAAGCATAGAGCATGGGGGGGGAGAGGGCAAACGTGGAGGAGGGATGGACACAAGGATTAAGATGATGGTTTGGAGGGGGGGACAAGGTGGCGGGAGAACCTCGGCGTTGACAATGATGTGAAAAGTACATACATGTGCAATCAAAAAGCGTTCCAGGGCCTGACCTCACAGGCTGTTGAGCTGAACTATCTCTGCTCAACTCACTATGAAAAAGCAGCTGGAAATGAAATGTGAAGGTGGTTTCTTAGGGTGTGAACTTCCAGGCTGCCGACTGCCTGATGAAAGCACCTTGAAGACGCCACTCCTGTCTCTGTTTCATAGGTGTTCTGTGGTGCCAGGTGTCTGAGCTCCCGTCTGTGGGTTACGGTTCCCCATTTCTCATTTGAAGCCCCGGAGTTTTTTCTGCGCCGTTCATCCTTCCCTCCATTTCAGTATCAGATGAGGCAGGAGAGAGAGAAACAGATGTTGGTGTATAAAGTCCTGACTCTTGATTAGGTGAGTGGGAGCAGGAGATGGGGTCACTTCATCCAATCATCTGCTCCAGAAGGGTTGACTACATGACACTGAGCATGCCTCCTCGGGCTTGGGCCGGAACACCCCCAGGGAGACCCCACTGTGTGTGGTGAGAAGCACAGCTCCATACCTCACACCCAGGGCCTAGACAGTTCCCACCTACCCGTCACTCTCTGACTCTGGCCTGTGTTAGACTTGACTTTTTTTTTTTTTTTTTTAGACTAGGTCTTGCTATATACCCTGGGGTAGATCCAAACCCATAGACTCAAGTGATCACTAACCTCAGCCTCCCAGGTAACTGGGATTACAGGTGTGTGCCACCATGCCTGGCTATTTTTCTGAGACTAGGTCTCGCTCTGTTGCCTGGGGTAGTCTTGAATCTGTGGACTCAAGTGATCCCTACCCTCCACCTCCCAAATAGCTGGGATTATAGGCGTGTGCCACCTTACCCGGCTGACTTGACTCTTTCTTTATGAAATTATTATGGAGGTTTTTTTTCACCTTCAAGTTTTATTAACTTGAAGTACTCACACACCTGTATAACTCTGGGGGCATATTTTCATACCCCCATCACTTGAATAGTTTTAAAAATAGGTCTATTAAGACCCCCAACTCTCAGATCATTAGGAGTAGCTCCCACAAAATCTACCCTTGAGTGGAGGGACGAACATGTGTTAACGAGCATCCTGCCTACTTGGTACCAACTTTAACTTAGGATGTAACTGCATAGAGTTGGCCCCCAGCAGATTCCATCAGTGTGTTTACTCAGGTCTGGGGCCTCAGAGTGTGGCCTGGAGGGCGGGTCAGACCTGGCCTGCAAGCCTGTTGGGAGTGCAGGAGCAATGGTTTCACATGGATGCTGGGTCTCAGATTTGGACCCAGTGACAGAGTGGGGAGCCAGGGAAGATGGCTGGGACAAAACCTGGAGACTCTCTCTGGTTTACCACAGATCAGTGCTCTGCTTGGGCCAGCATCATCAAAAACAGGTTTGATAGGGGTGCTGTGGCCTCCAGCATGAATGTGCTATATTAAGATGTCAGCCATTGTGCACTGGTGGGTGGAGACTTGGAGAAGGGAAGCCAAGGCTTCTTGCAAGAGGTACAGAGAGAGGAGATTTAAGAGTAAAAGGAGAAAGAAAGCTGGAGAAGAGAAGAACAGAGGAGAAGCAGGGAGGCTGGAGGCCTCAGAACTGCCGCTGCCATGTGGGGCAGCAGGCAAGGAAGGAGCCACCATGTGGGCTTCCATCCCCAGCCTGGGCCAGTGAGGAACCTGGGGAAGATGCTGGAGACACGTGTGACCCGTGTGAGCTGACCTGGACACGTGGTGCTTGAGAACTTACTGTAACTTTGAAACTGTGAAGTCTGAGAATTGTCTGGAGACCTGAAGAGAACTTGCTGTGCTGCTGTTTCCATCGTGAGATGTCAGATGTGGCTGTTGCTGTTGTATCAAGTGAGTTTTGCTGGTTTCAGGCCACTTTAGAGTTGGAGCTGAAAGAATAATGGAGCTGTGCCTTTTGGAGGAGGATCGATGATGCCATCTTGGTTCCTTCATTGGATTTGAATCTCCACTTTTGAAGAAGGATCGATGACGCCATCTTGGTTTCTTCAGCTGGCTTGAAGGTGGGACGGCCGCCATTTTGTGGGCACATGTGACTGACGGATCCACATGTAGTGTTTTGGACTAGAGACTGGATTGTGCGGTAAGATAATCAATGGAGTCTCTTGTACCCTCAGTGACTTTGTCTATTTTGTCCTCTTAGTGAATAAATCTCTGGCTTTGCCTCCTCTTAAGGTCAGTGTGGTCTCGCTACTGCTTGTATGGGCTGGGATGAACCTAAGGAGTAGCTGGGTTTAAAGGGTCAGCTGCTCCTCTTTGTAAGTCTAATTAAGTTCTTTGTTTTGCTTGTTTTCTTACCAGATTTCAGGTTCACAGGTAGAATTTTGAATAGATGAGTCGGAACCAGAGCAGCAGTAGAAGCTCCCACCTCAGGGGAGTGGCATCAATGGCCTTGCCTCCAGCTGCCTGGGGTGATCCACTCAGATCACCACAGCTCAGGGTTTTCTCAGGGCCCACCAGCTCAGGGCCTTCTGCTCTTGGGTTGGTGACACTGAGCAGGCATGAGTGAGCAGCTAGAAAGGTGCTGATGCAGGAGCTGTCAGAGGCTGCGCACTAAGACCGATTCAGGACTCATGCTGGGAATGAAGAAGACTTCATTCCACTCTTGTCTGTCTTCAGAACACTGGAGATGGACTGGCATGATTGACCTCCAGTGAGCAGCTGTGTCCCTATTCCTCCAATGTTTACCTTAAGGAATATTCCTTGGGAGATAGCAACACATTTATGGGTGAATCCCCTGCTGGCAATCATCTCATAGGAACTAGTATATTACAGTACTCTAGCCATTTGTCTTCCTTGCTTAATTGGTAGTAAAACATTCTCTTGGCCACTTTTTTTCCTTTGTCTGAAACGTTTATAAGGATTGGTAGGGGTCATTAAAATGGCTACTGGTCATGCTTCCAGTAAGTCCATGTCCTTCAGCTGTGCAATCTCTCTCATCCTTTCTCGCATCCTGAGCCCAGCTTTTTACAGGAACCACAATGCTTGCTCCATTGCAAAGATTGTTCCAGAAAGAGAGACTGAAGTAGGAGGACCAGGTGAAAGCACGAGTGTGTGGAGGCCCTGTGAATTGAGAAACCCAGCCCAGGGGTCTAGATAAATGACCTGTGACTGACAGATTCAGTTTACTGGTCTGCAGCCCAGTTTCTCCTTGAATCTTCTCATTCTGTCTTTAACACATCAGGCCTTGTACTACAACCAGTGACAGCCCACCTGAGTACTGGAGCATGTAAAGAGTATATGAAATCAGGTAACAAAACCAACAAAACAGGGTGTGCAATTAAACTTACAAAGGGGAGCAGCTGACCCTGTAAACCCAGCCACTCATCAGGTTCATCCCAGCTTGTGTGAACAGTAGCAAGACCACACTAACCTTAAGAGGCAAAACCAGATTTACTCATTAAGAAGACTAAATAGACCAAGAGTCACTGAGGGTACAAGGGACCCCTTTGGTCATCTTACCACAAAGTCCAGTCTCTAGTCCAAAGACTGCACATGCGTCCTTCAGCCATGTGAGTCCACAAGATGGTGGCCGTCCCACCTTCAACCCAAATGAAGAAACCAAGATGGCATCGTCAATCCTCTTCCAAAGGCACAACTAGTCACTTCAAGCTGAAGAAACCAAGATGGCGTCATTACTCTTCCTCCAAAAGGTACAACTCCAGCCTTATTTCAGCCTGAACCAGCAAGACTTACTTGGTACAACAGCAGAAACCACTTCAGATGTCTCATGATGGAAACAGTAGCACAGCAAGCTCTCTTCAGGTCTCCAGACAATTCCCAAATGTTGCAGTTTCAAAGTTAAAGTAAGTTCTCAAGCACCACATATCCAGGTCAGCTCATACAAGTCACAAGTGTCTCCACCATGCTTCCCTGGGCTCCTCACTGGCCTGGCCTGGGGATGGAAGCCCAGAGTGTGACTCCTTCTCTGTCCTGCTGCTCCACATGGCAACAGCAGCTCCAAGGCCTCCAGCCTTCCTGCTTCTCTGCTCTCTCCCCTCTCCAGCTTTCTCTTTTTTCTCCCTCTCCAGCTGCCTTCCTTCTTAAATCCCCTCTCTCTGCTCCTCTCAAAAGAAGCCTTGGTTTCCCTTGACCAAGTCTCCACCTACCAGGGCGCAATGGCTGCCATTCTAATGCAACACTATCGTCCTGGGGGGCCACAGCTTTCCAATGTCACACAGTATCCATATCAAACACTTGACTCCCTGTTAGGAGACTCAGCCTTGGGATGTGAATCCATTGAGTCAGCACGGGTGCTGATACACTGGCTTCTTGCCAGCTCTCGCTGCCTCTGCTGGGTATGGGCTGTGTGTCCTCTGACTGCCTGCTTACAATACGAGCCTAGATTTGTACTCCAAATTGCCTTCACAGATACACTTTAAATGAGCTGTCCTAGTTGCCATCAATGTGTTAGGGGGCTGTGGCCCCCAGTACTGGTGGTGCTGCACAGAATGGCAGCCATTGTGTCCTGGTGGGTGGAGACTTGGAGAAGGGAAGTTAAGCCTTCTCTCTAAAAGAGGATTAAAGGATTAGGGAGGGGACAGAGAAAAAGAAAAGGAAAGAGACAGAACAAAAAAGAGAGGTTCAGAACAGAGAGAGGTTCAGAGAAGGGAGAAGGAAGTTGCAGAGAGGAGCAGCAGGGAGACTGGAAGCTTCAGAGCTGCCCTTGCCGTGTGGGGCAGCAGGAGGGGAAGGAAGTCACGTTTTGGGCTTCCATCCCCAGCCTGGGCCAGTGAGGAGCCCAGGGAAGCATGTTGGAGAAACGTGTGCCCTGTGTGAGCTGTCTTGGAAACATGGTACTTGGAAGCTTGGTTTAATTTTGAAACTGTGAAGCTAGGACGTCTTCTGGAGAACTGAGGAGAGTTTGCTATGTTGCCGTTTTCAACGTGAGACATCTGAAGTGCTTGCTGTGTTGCTGTATAGACTGAGTTTTGCTGATGCCCAGCTGCTGTGGAGCTGGAACTGAGGGAATGACAGAGCTGAGCCTTTTGAAGAAGGATTGACAACTTCATCCTGTGACCATGCCATCTTGGCTTCCTCTGGCTTGCAGTGAGTGTCCTTGAAGAAGGAGTGGCAGCGCCATCTTAACTCCTTCATCCAGCTTAAGGTGGGGCAGTCACCATTTTGTGGCTCCACACAGCTGCTGAAGCCATGCACTCTTTGGACTAGAGACTGGACTATGTGGTAAGATTATCAAAGGGGTTCCCTTGTACCCCTCGGTGACTCTTGTCTCATTTATCTTTTATTAAGTAGATTTGTTTCCACTTCCTTCTTAAGGTTGATGTGGTCTTGCTACTGCATGCGCAGGCTGGGAAGAACCTGCTTTAAAGGGCCAGCTGCTCCCCTTTGTAGGTTTGGTTAACCACCCTGTTTTGTTTGTTTTTCCACCTGATTTCAAATGGATCCTAAACAAAGCTAAAGGCTAGACACCCAAATTTGCCCGAAGGAAGAAATGGAGAAGGGAAATGGACTCAAAGTGTTTTGAATGCAGTGTATTTATCCAATTAAATTATTTAAAGCCATTACTCACACATCTGGTAGATGTTCTTAATAGATGCTTCATTTGGAGAGCTTACACAGAGAATTCTCCTGGTATCTGGGTTTCCCAGCAAAGTCCCAACTCTAGAAGGACAGATAGCTGCTGGATCTGGAAAATATAGCCTGAGTTTCCTGGAGGATCATATCTGGAAACTGATATTAGAACTGGGGCTAAGTAATCCGAGGAAGAAGATAAGGATTATCTCCATACCTTTATCTGATCCATTGTTTAAACTCTGGGGAAAAAATGCATGTTGATAAAATCCTAGCTACTTGGTCAGGAAAAGGAGAGGCACATTTTTTGGCTCCCAGTCAGCTCATGCATTAGAAGAAAATCATAGTCTAGTCTTTGAAAATAATATTCCCAGTGCTTGGATCTGAGTGGTCTCACGAAGAATGTGCTCAGATGTGTGCACTTCATGCTTTGGAAACTAAGGCGCTCTAAGTAGAGGGCATCAGGAGACTGGAGAAAAGTTCTGGAAACCATGTTTCACGAAGAGCAATGTAGAAGAGAACCAGGGGTTGGGAGCCATGGAATCTAAAACCTAGAAGCATCTCAGCCAGGGTAACCACAGGGAAGAAACAGTGGGGAAGTTCTTCCCAATGCCTGAGGGGAGAGAATAATTTTATCATTTAAAAAAAATTTTTTTAGTGACGTATCATTATTCTTCTTATTTTAACATGAATCTCTTCGGTTCAGCTGAGCGTGGGAGATTTTGTGTGTTGCTTATTTTTCTCCTGTGCAAATACTGCAGTTAAGGAGAGGAAATATATTTGTAGCACAGACTCCTGAACACCTTGAAATGTCGTGAGAAAGCAATAAAGGTTCCTTTTATTATTCATAACAAGCCCTTGCAACCACCCCTGAGTTTATGTTAATGAGGTGGAAAACCCCAAGAAAGGGGGCTGGTTGCCAGGGCAACTGACCTGATGTTTACCTTGGAACTTCCAGCACCTCTTCCTACCTCTGGCTGAGGAGAAGGCTGATGACTTCCTCACCAGCAGCAATGATCTAGTCAAAGGAGCCTGCAAAAACAAAGGAACCCCAAGCCCCAGGAAGGGTAAGTCAGAGGTCCTCTTGAAGGGAGGGATGTCTCACTCTCCAAGGAGTCAGCAGCTCAGGATCCTTCTGAAATGACTGCCGACATCTCAGCACCTGGTTTTTCATTCTGGTCCTTCTAGATTCTTTGTCACAAACTGGTTTTGTTATCGGGTGAAAGAGGGAGGCTTTCTAACTTAAACTCCAATCAACTACACGTTAAACCTTATATTAGTTTGCCTCAATTTACCCGTTACAGCTCCTGCAACCTAAAGACTTCAAACTTTTAGGTTCTTTCCACCATTCCCAGCCTTTTCACCGAATTCCAAGCCAGAACAAGACTCTTAGCATGCAGACTAATCTATTACTAAACAAAGTGAATTCCTGTTTACTACAGAAACATATAAGAAAAATTCCTGTTACTTCAATGTTGTCCAGAACCTTTCTCAACGTTGTACAAAGTCCTTCCCTGGGGTTGTCCAAAACCCTCAGCTCTTTAGTCCTGTTAACCTCACCACTTGTCCAGTCTTTCGGAGTTCATTCACACGTGCTCCAAGAGTGGACATCTTTCTTTGGCGTGCTCCTTTGGCATGCTCCATCTCTCCATGCCGTCTTCTCCTTGTCCTTCTCCAGTTAGTAGAAAGAAATTCCATAGTACAGGAACCACAAAACTTATTTTCTTCTCAGGCCTGGCTGCCTCGGCCTCTTCCAGAAACACCCAAGTCAAGCTCCGTAAGACAAATTCCAACACAGACTTCAAATCTCCAACCTCTTTAGCTTTTAGCAGGCACATTCAGCTTATGCCACTAACAGCCTAAGTTACCAGGCCAGGCAAAAGCCCGAGCCTGAGGCCTCTCCTTATGGCCTCAGGTCCTCCATCATTCCTCCCAAAATGGCTGAACCCCAAATGACTGATCCCCTTCTTTGTTCCAACTTTTCTTATTTATTCTCATTTCTTTTTCCTGCCTTTCCAGGAACCAGCTCCTAAGTTATCACATTACAGAGGGGGAAAACCTGTTTTCCTTCTCCCCTTGCCCCTGTATCTTTCTGAAAGGAAATTCTAATTAAGGCCATTTTCACATTTTAACATGTCCTCCTTAAAATTTGCAATCCTCAACAGGGGACAGTGGCACCCAGGGCTAGACTCTATCATGGATAGTGTCAGGGTTCAGTTAAATTGCAGGTCACTTTGCTGGCATCTCAGGATTACTTGGTGTGGAAAACATTCCTACACACCTGGAGATGAAATTGTCAGAAATGGAGTATTGGGAGTAGAGATGACACCTAAGAGTGTGTTTTTCTTTCTGTCTCCCTCTTTTTCTATTGGATTAAATTTTCTTATTGATTTGTGCGGGCATTTTATTTGTGATGGCTTGTCTCAGTGTCTGAAATGTAGACTATGTGCTTTGTTTACCGGGATCTTGCCTTCTGAAGTCATTCAAACTACCCCAATGACACATGTGAGTAAGTTGAAAGAGACAGATATTTAAAAAGACAAAGATTGGAAATAAAAGAGTCCGAAAAGCAAGGCATCCTGGGCTGAGAAAGTCCAGGGTAGGATAAGAAGATGACCAACCTGGTTACCTCAGAAATCTTATTTTCTAAAACTTCTTGTGACCATTAAATTTTTTAAATTAATTAATTGGCTAATTAACTTATTAATATATTTCACATCTTTGTTTTCCCTGGGGTTCAACCACCACCTTCCCTCCCTGACCGCTCCCTCCTATCTCCCCCTTCTTTCTTGTGACCATTCTAAGAATCCCATCCATCTTTCATTGTGATTGGCCGAAGTCACAGAGAAGAGATTTCCTTTGTTCGAGTTCACCTCGACTTGTTTTATGTTCTGTTAATGTCCTTTCCATCTTTGTTACCTCAGACTCCAGGTGAGTTTGTCCCAGGCTCCCTCCTGTCTTTCTGCCTCCTGCCTTTCTGGTGGTCCTACTGAAATTGGGCGCCCTTCCCCCCCCACCTCCAGGGTTGTGGCAGTTAACAAGGTTCGCCTACCCCCACTGGCTGGTAGTTAGCCCTCCCCATTTTGGTATAGCAGTTAAACTGCCAGAAGTGGCGGTTGGAAAAAAGTTGAACCAGAAGCAGGTGGGGGGAAAGGAAGGAGCAGAGACTAGTTGGGATGGAGACCTTTTGGGGAGGAGTGAGAACTTCTGGAGAGAGAGCTTTTGGGAGAGGAGAAACTGGAATGGCAGGCGGGTAAAGAGTAGCCCGAGTGACCAGGCTGGGCAGAAGCCCCCTGGAAGAGTGAGCTGGAGGTGACGAGGAGCCATGGCATCTGGCAGAAGTGTGGCCAGTGTGGGGAGTGTGGCATTGTACCAAGGTGATATGGAAATCTGGTACCTGGAGATGGCCAGCGATTTGGAAGGCTGATTTGTGCATCAGCAACTGTGGAAGAAGCTTGAAGAGTCTTGGAAAAGTTGAGCTGCGTGGAACACTGGAGAGAAAAGAAGAAAAGAGAGGACGCCAGAGAAAGACTGGACTTTGCGAAAGTGCCTACCTCTGAGGTTCAGATGGGCAAAGGAACCATCATTGGACTGTGTCTTGGGGACCTTTGGGACTGAGAGTGGTGACTGGGATCAGATAATTGCCACGTGTGGCTTTAAGGACTTTTCATTTTCCCTGCTGAGCTCCCTTGTTAATAAAATCCCTTTTAAAGCAACAATTTGAGTGGCAACTGATAGGCGCAGGTGAAACGGGCCCCCAGGGCTTGTCAGTTGGAGGGCTTTTTGCCCCTGACCCCCCTCCTTCTCTTGAGACCCAATTTCACTTCCTTGGATTCCCATCATCCTTCCTGAGGAGTGTTCACCCACCTAGCCTAGCATCAGGGATTCATCTGCCCCTGCACCTCATTCCTAGTTACCGTCAGATCTGAAGGCTTCAATAGCAACTGTTTCTCATAGTTCCGGGAGCTGGGAGGTCAAAGACCAAAGGTGGTGGATCTGTAGTCAAGAGAGAACTCAGGCCCTGCATCAAGTGCCGCTTAGCATAGACACAGGAAGACACGGACAAAGAGAACGCTCGTCGGGGAACTCAGCTGAGGGCGAAGGAGCCGAGGGAGACTCAGCACCCTGACTGCTCATTGCAGGTCTTTGTATATCCTTTTGCAAAGCATAAGTTACACATTTGCATTCTTACCCCAAAAGCAAACGGAGGTGAGACATGGCAGACCTGTTGAGAGACATACTCTACATGTACGAGCACAGGCGCTGGTCATCTACCCAGCCTCTCCTTTTGTTTCCCTTTCCCAGGGGAGTGCGGGCCCTGGGGGGAGGGTGCTACTGTGCCTTTAAGGCTGTTACTTTCACGGTGCTTAACATGAGACCTGGGCCAAACTTTCTGCTGCCTGTCAGGTTCTTGGCAGCATTGTTCCCCTCAACCCCTCAGATGGTGGCTGTCATGCTCCCTCATCCCTCAGGTAGTGATTGTCATGTCCCCTCATCCCCTCAGGTAGTGACTGTCATGTCCCCTCATCCCCTCAATGGTGGCTGTCATGCTCCCTCATCCCTCAGGTAGTGACTGTCATGTCCCCTCATCCCCTCAGGTGGTGGCTGTCATGTTCCCCTCAACCCCTCAGATGGTGGCTGTCATGTTCCCTCGTCCCCTCAGGTGGTGGTTGTCATGTTCCCTGTCCCCTCAGGTGGTAACTGTCATGTTCCCCTTGTCCCTTCAGGTGGTGGCTGTCATGTTCCCCTCAACCCCTCAGATGGTGGCTGTTATGTCCCCTCATCCCCTCAGATGGTGGCTGTCATGTTCCCTCGTCCCCTCAGGTGGTGGTTGTCATGTTCCCTGTCCCCTCAGGTGGTGACTGTCATGCTCCCCTTGTCCCTTCAGGTGGTGGCTGTCATGTCCCCTCGTCCCCTCAGGTGGTGGCTGTCATGTCCCCTCATCCCCTCAGGTGGTGGCTGTCAGAGGAAGAGCTCGAGCCCCCAGGTTTCTTCTTGTTTGACTCTAACCCCATCAAGGGTCCCATCTTGTGAACTGAAACCCCACAAGAGTCCAGCTGAAAGCCAGCAATCAGGGTCCAAGGGCCATACCTGGCTGAGGCACATGGGGAACGGAGACCCCAGGCTGGTGAGAAGCAGGTTTATTAGTAGCGGTGAAGTCTATGACCATGTGAAGCGCGATCAAGTCTGTGGAAGCCCAGGAATCGAGAAATACGGCCCAGGGGGCTAGAAAACAACCCAGGACTTCGGACTTGGCTGACTGGTCTACAGCCCTGTTTCTCCTGGAATCTTCCTCAGGTCTGTCTTCTGTCACATCAGTCATGTACTACATCAGGGGCAGCCCCCCCACCCCCCGCACCAGGCCATGTGATGTGTCTATGAGCCCTTCAGGAGACTCCGCCTTGGGATGGAAACCTGCTGAGTCAGCACTGATGCTGAGACACCACTTCTCACCAGCCCTGGGGTCCCAGTTTCCTGAGTGTCAGCTTCCACAGTTGGAACAGTGGTCGGGTGTGAGTACCATTCCCTGGGTGCCATGACTGGGTATGGTTCTCGTTCCCCTGACTGCCTGTCTACAGCGGTGTTGACTCAGTGGATTCCCATCCCAAGGCTGAGCTCCCCTAACAGTTAATCAAGGGGTTTATATACACGGCATACACTCTGGTGCTGGTAGGAGTCATGTGTGGAATGAAGAAGAGATGAGACAGAAGAAATGGACAGCGATCTGTGAGGCCAGCCCACAGCACGGGGGTCCTGGGAAACATGTCCAGGTCCCACTTGAATGAAGCTGTGAAGCTCCTTCTATTCCCCAGCAAGGAACTGATGTAATAAAGAAGTAGTAAAGCGTATGTGATGCACAGCAGGGAGGATGAGGGGATGCGCGATAACAAGAGGATTTACCTCTGGGGGCAAGAGCCATTACTGATAGGTCCTGTGTCTCTTGGGACCTTCCCAAGAGGTCAGGAAGCTGGGTGACAGGGGAGAGATGTGCTGTGGCCCACCCTCTAGAGGGCCAGAGGGTGCTCGAGAGACAGGAGGTGTTCCTCTTGTCTGAAGCTCCTTCTCTCTACCTGCTTCCATGTTCCTCATGCTTGGGGCGGGGGGGGATTGTTCCTGGTGATCGTACACCTGACATGGTGTCAGGTCTGTGTCACCTGACATGATGAAGACAGAATGAGGAAGGTTCTAGGAGAAATGGGCTGCAGACCAGTAAACTGAGTCATTCGGTCCTGGGTGGTCTATCTAGACCCCGGGCTGAGGTCACTGGGCCTCAGCCGACTCCAGGTCATCCTGCTTCCCCTGGTCCTCATGCCTCACTGCCTCTGAGAGCCCTCCTATTGGGTAGCTACAATTTCCATCTATGAAGTTTGGGGAACATAAGCAAAAGTAACATTTTATGGCACAATTAGCCCATCGCATGACGGTGTGTCCTTTATGTGTTTTTTCTAGACTGTGATTTAGCTTTCCAATTTCCATTTTAAAAATAGATGATCTGGAGTGCAAGATACAAAAGCCAAAGTTAGCCAGAAAAGTAAACACAAAGAAAGCAGTCTCATTTCTGGCTGTATCCCTGCACCTTCTTCCTCCCCACCCCCTACAGGAAAGCTTTTTTCCTTTTCATTTTGTAAACATAAGCAAGAATGTCTTTTCTCTCCTTTTTAAAAAAATTAATTGTAGCAAATTAAAAACCACCTGGTCCTAGATTGTTCCCTTCAGCGTACAGGTAGGTATCCAGGGCTCTCCCCATGGGGGGAGTCCCTGGTTCTCTCGGCTGCGCAGTGCTGTATCATGTGGAAGTGCTGCGGTTTATGCTGGGCGCTTGGGTTGCTTATCATTATTATATAATTATAAACACTGGGATGAATAACTCTCTGCAAGTTCACTCTGTATCTCTGTAGCGTATTGTTGAACAGATGTCTGGATAAGAAATTCCTTGGTCAAAGGATTATCACAGAAGCAGGGTGACCTGAAATATGCTAAGAAACACAGGCTGGAGGTCTAGATAAACAGCCCACCACTGACTGACTCAGTTTACCAATCTGTAGCCCAGTTTCTCCTTCAAGCTTCCGCATTCTGTCTTCACCACATCGGGCCATGGGCAATGACCAATGACAGGTCACCCGAACACCAGACCATGTAAAGGTTGTATGAACCCTTAACTTCCTAGTAGAGGCTCGCTCAGCCTTGGGGTGTGAATCTGCTGAGTCAGCACCAGTACTGATATACCTGCTTCTCGCCAGCTCTAGGGTCCTGGTTCCCTGAATGCAGCTTTCATCGCTTGCATCTTGACTTTATGATTTTCATCACAAAGAAGTTTCAGATTTTTATGTTAATTTTTCCCATTAGATATTTTTGGGTTTTGTCATCCAAAAGACTGGGAAGGCTAATCTTACTTTAAATTCTTCTTTATTTTCTCTCAAACTACACACACATGCACCTACACGCATACACACACAAACACACACGTTGCACAGCTGTGTGCATGCACATACAAACACATGTGTGTGCGCACACAAATGCACACATACATGCATGCATGCACACACACAGATCTATGTCAGATTTGTTCTCACCCTAGAAACTTGGGCTCTCTGCAATAAGAGACAGAGCTGGAGGAATTCAGGGTGCTGACAGTTCATTGAATTCGCCAACCAATGACCAAACATGTGAGAGACCTTTTTGGCAGGCCAGGATTCTATCTCTGAACCGTCAATGTTCAACTGAGGGAACTGCTTTGGATTACAAAAATATTCTTTATGTTAATAGAGTTGGTGGTTACATAACCACGTTCGTATGTCAAAATCCACTGAATGATCTGCTTAAAAAGAGTGCATTGCATTGTGAGTATAAACTGTGCCTCAATAAACCTGACTTTTAAAAATAGATTAAATGCAAGTTAATTGTTGATGAAATTTAAAAACAGTTTAGCTTGGGAAGCAAAGTAATAAAAAATTATTTTTTAATTCTATGTGGTAACATTAAAAACGCCAAATTCAAAGAGATATCAGAAAGCACACTAATCTGAATATCTGTAATTACTTGTAATTTTTCTGTCTTACTCAAGAAATTTTCAACTCCATTAGCATGGCTTTTTCTTTATTAACATAAAGAGTATCTTCCATCACTTGCTGTATTGACATACTACCAGAAGCACAACTGGAGTTCAATAAATATTGTATGGAACCACCTGAAACTACAACTTTGTAGATAAAAATAGTTGAATACTTGTAATCATATGGTTTAATCTAATACTTATTAAATGGATAAAATTTCTCCCCATAAATACTGATTTCTGAAGAAGTCATAAGAACACGTCACCATCCATGTACTTGTGTTGTGATTA
This sequence comes from Uropsilus gracilis, assembly GCA_004024945.1. Taxonomy (NCBI): domain Eukaryota; kingdom Metazoa; phylum Chordata; class Mammalia; order Eulipotyphla; family Talpidae; genus Uropsilus; species Uropsilus gracilis. The sequence continues at coordinate 39,209 of PVHY01009283.1, read as the reverse complement.
ACTGCCAGTATTATAAAGCCCATTTTTTGATATATCTGATTTTTCTCACCCAGAATTTTTATAGACTGGAAGATAGGCCCCCAAATTCCTCTCCTATTAATCATGTACACTGGAATCTCAAGTTACTAGAGTTTTAGAAGTTCATCCCAATGCTCTTCACTGTCTCTAATGGCAGTAATCTATTTCTTCTCTCTATCATGTCTGGTAACTGAATAGCTGGCCACCATTCTATATTTTCTATCATCTCTACAAGGAAGTAGTTAACATTTATCACAACACAGGACTAGTATAGGAGCTATCAGCGATAAGCTACAACATCTGTCTTCTGCGAGCTCACAGTTCAATAGAAGAGTTAATATTCAACACAAACTGATATTTCTAGGCAACTAAAGAAGGGAGATGAGTTCCATAAATGACGCATAGAGTAGTATAGGATATCCTTAGCGGGAAAAAAATAAGTTCCTAAATCACAAACAATATAAAGTTCATATAGTCTGAAGTCCCACACCTTCCCGGGAGATTGAGGACGTTTATCTGAAGCAAGCCTGGCTGTTCAGTTCAGCTGGGGTGTGGTGCATCAGCCCGTATTGAAAGCTACCGTGTCCCCAGCAAGTGTGGGGATGTTTGTTCTCGGAACCCCACCGAGCTTACGCTCTCCCATTTGCTCACACATCCCTCGAAGCTCTTCTGAAACCCCTGAGCTTCCTCAGAAACCTTAGACCTTTTAGGTCTGAAGTTCAAGGTCTGTGGACATCGGTGGAGGATGGCTTTTTGTGTTGCAAACTTTGTCCTTCATTTAAGGGACCCAAACACTGGAGCACAGGAGTGATGACTCTAGCACAGGACAATCTTGGCAGAAAGAGGCTCAGGGCCATTTGCTGACTCACAGGGAATTCAATAAGTGACAAAAATTGTGACTCCCATATATGTGCTGCAACTTAGTCGAGGGGGCAGAGTCATCATTCTATCTGCTTGAGTAGTTTAACTGGATAAAGAATAAATCTTTGCAAGTAGTCAAAGTCCACATCACAAGCTTTTTAAGCAAAGGAGTATCAGCCACTTTTTCCATCTTCAGGATCTGCGATCACCAAGCAGGCTGTTTTGAGGACCCATGGATACAATCAAATGAAAGTAACAAGAATATCTAAACAAAGGCTTATGGATAAATATGTAGTATGAAGATGGTTCACGGGTGATAAGGTGATGGGAGAACCTCAGGCTAGACAATGATGCAATATATACATGGATGGATGAATGGATGGATGGATGGATGGATATGTGCAATCAATAAAAGAAATTAAAACTAAATATGTAAGATGGAGAGCCAATAAATTGAGAAGAGCCAATCAGTCATTTTTAATCACTGTATTGATTATCTAATAGCACATACAGGCCCACAGAGAAGTAATCCCTGAATATAATGGGTCTTGGCATTTCCTTTAGAACTTGTTCAAAATACAGATTCCCTGGAGATGATAAACCTCTTTCAAAACCCAGCACCACCAAGCTGGATCTCTGCTCTCCTACACAGGTAAAGAGCTGCCCGACTTGGCTACAGGTCTTCCTGTCTCCCCTCCTCCCAGTCATTGACTGCTAAGTACTGAGCAGATTCCGCAGAGAGGAAATCCTGTTCTTCAGGCTCCTCCTTTTTCAGACACCAGCACCCAGCTTCCCTTCTAGCAGGACGTGAACTCCGGAGTCACAGCGACATCTAAACTCTCGACTGTACTTTTCTGCCTGTCTGCTGAGAGGACACATTCCAGGCATGCAAGGTGGAAGCTGCTATGTTTGTAGGAAGCAGGTGGGAACAAGCCATCAGCCCAACCTGAGGTGCCATGCTGTGGGGCACCAGTCTCGTATCTGTTCTTGGGGTCCCAGGAATAGCCTACATGTTAGGGTCTCCAACTGGCACCTCATAAGCATGCTTCAGTGCATCACACTCAAAGCACATGAAGTTCAGGCACGGTAAGTGACTAAGCAGGAAAGAGCGTGCGAGGAGGTGTGTGTGTGGGGGGGGGGTGTTCGCGCATGTCCTCTGCCAGCATCTTCCAGGGCTGCCTGACACAATCAGCTACACAGGTACCTATTTCTTGCTATGTCGGCACAGCTTCAGTATAAATCCTTCTCACCTCTTTTAACTGTCAAGTTGTCCCTGAACCTCCCTTGGAAAGAAATTCTGAGCCAGGCAACAAGCTGGCAGAGGATTCTTCCTAAGGTCGGTCTGGAGTTAGAGGAGCGTGTTCAACTGAGAGCTGATTGTTTTCCTGTCTGGGCATACGGACCCGTACATCTGTCTCCATAGCCCTTGGCAGTCTTCACCTGCGTACCCAGTGGATTAGGTCTGCTGGCCAATGTAACGGGGCACACAGCTCCTAGGCTATTCGCACCTAAGAAAACTGCATGTAAAATGGCAACAAACCCTGCATTCATCTTAAAATGTCTGCAGAGGAAATACTTTTGTTTTAGTTGATAGAATGTTTTTGTTGTATTAAACCAGGTATGTTGTGACTTAGCAAAAAAGAAAACTTATTTAAAAAAATCAAGGGATGCTTGAATAAATGACTATATAAAAACTAAAAACACACAAGTCTACTCTTACCTCACACTTTATACAAACGCTAACTCAAAATGGATCATAGTCCTAACTGTGAAGATTAAAACTATTAAAAAAGCTTTTCAGAAGAAAAAAGCAGAAAGACTTTTGATGATGTGAAAATTTCTTAGCTGCAACACCAGAAGCATAATCTGTAATTGATAAAATTACTTTTATCAAAGTAAGCTTCTGCTTTTTGAAAGATAGAGTCAAGAGGATGAATATATAAACTATATACTGGGAGAAAATATTTTCAAGTCACATAGCTTATAAAAAAAAAACTTGTTGGGATGAAGCTAGAAGGAATCATGCTAGCGGAAATAAGCCAGAAAGAAAAAGAGAAATACTAGATAATCTCATCTAGATATGGATATAAGGTAAACAAACAAACAAAAGGACAAGTAAAACTTAAAACTAATAAATTGTCAGCAGAACTGAAGTACAGAACAAAGGAGGGTGGGAGGGTTAAATCAGGGAAGAGATGAGCACAAGAGATTAAGATGATGGTTCATGGATGACAAAGTAGTGGGAGAACCTTGGGGTAGACAATGCTGTTTTATATATACATATATATAAAGAATTTACATCTAAAGGAAAGGCTTGTTTCCAGAATATACAAAGAACTTTCAAAATTTGATAACCAGGAAACAAATGACCCAGTGAATTTAAGGGCAACTTTTCGTACAGACATGTCACCCAGAACATGTATGCAAAGAAGCACATATACAGATGCTTAACATCATTACAGGAACACAAAGTAAAAACATCAATGAGATGCCACTGTACACCTTTTTAAATTTTTAAGATGATCAAAGTAAAAAAGACTATTCCAAGTGTTGACAAAGATGGTGAACAGTCTATGGCAAACAGCTCTCATACACTGCTGATGGGAATATGAAACAGTGAAGCCATGTTGCAAATAGTTGGGCAGTTTCCTTTTAGAAAAAAAAAAGACATCTACTTACTACATGATCCAGTTGTCCAACTCCTAGACAGTTCCCAAGAAAAAAGGAAATTTGTGTTCATATAGAGATAACACAAATGTTCACAACAATGTAATAGTTAAAAGCAAGGGGTAACCCACATGCAAATGGCTTCAGTAAATGGTTGCAGAACAACCTGTGATACAGCGAAACCAGTCACTACTGCTCAGGAATAAAAAGGAATTAACTGATAAATGTCTATATATCTATATGTATGTCTATATAGCTATATAGTTATATGTATATGTCTATATAATTGCTATATATGGGTGAGTCTCAAAGTAATTCTACCGGATAAAAGACAGCCTAAAAGAATATACACTAGTGATTCTATGAGTGTGACATTCTAGAAACTACAAAATATAATGACAAAAAGATGCTCAATGATAACCAAGCAGTGTGCAAAGAGACAGGAGAGAGGGGATCAAGGAACTTTTGAGGGGGGTGGATATACTCACTCTCTTGAATATTATGACAGTTTTCTGGATGTAGACAAAATCCATCAAATTGCACACTTCAATTTTATGGAGTCTATTTTCTCTCAGTTATACCTCTACACTAGAGCTCTAAAAAAAACCTATCCCTGTTGAACCATTTGACTAATAGACTCGCTGTCTATTTCCAGATTTTTGATTATGGGAACAATTCTAAGTCATGGAGCCGTGGTGAATTATTTTTCTTATATCTGCAGCTGGAAGCAAAGTTTATTGCTCTATCTACTCAAGCCCTTGGCTTCTAGAATAAGAATCACAGAAAATTATGCTCAAAGGGGTCTTGGGAATTACTCAAAGCCTCCCCTGCTCCTCTGGCCTTCTCCTTTTTTTTATTGATGGAGAAACCAGAAACCCAGAAAAATGAAGAGATTTGCCAGAACCTGTACAGCCAGAGTGCTAGGACATGAGGATGATAACACCCATCCTGGCCGTTTCCTGTACTCCAGAGGTCTGCTTTTTGTTTCCAGTTTCTGAATGTTATGTCCTTAAAACAACAAGGAGGAAAAAAACACAGAGTGGAATTTAATGCTTAGGAGTGAAATTACCTAGAGGAATGGTTGTATGTTTTATAAATGAGGCACCAGAGCCTTCGGGGGAGAAGAGAAAGGTGATATTTTGTCTGTAGTCACAAGGTAAGCATCAAACCCAGGTCTCTGCAGACGACGAGAGGAAAATGACACCACTTGCCCTAAATGAGTCTCAGACCTAGACCTGCTTCCAGGAGTCAACATCTGCCTCGTTTCACTGCTCCCTGGAGCCTCCACATCCACAAACAGCATCAGGCATTCCAGTCCCGATGTTAGAAGTGATGTGTGAAAATTCAGCTGTTTTGTGCTAGCTGACATTTGAAAAATGACACGGCTTTTTCTTTTTGGACCTTATGACAAAAATTTGTTTTAGATCAGCCTCCCTCACGGAGAGCTGAAAGTTTGAATTTTGAAATGTTCTCATCTTTAGGTGAAGACCCAGCAATGGAAAATTCTAGAAGAGGCACAATAAGAACATGAGTTTTTATAGCAGCACGATTTACAGTAGCCAGGCTAAGGAAACAGCCTGAATGCCCTCAAACTGATGAATGGCTGAAAAAGATGTGGTACATTTACACCGTGGAATATTATTCTGCCATCAAAACTGACAAATACGGCACCCTTGTGATAACATGGATGGACCTAGAGGGAGTCTTATTAGCAGAAATAAGCCAGAAAGAAAAAGAAACCAGATGGTCTCATCTATAGAGGGGATATAGGAATGGGGGGGGGAAGGCCAAGAAAATGTCAAAATAAGCTGTCAGCAGAGCTGGGGCAGCTGGGGAGGGGGAGGAAGATGGGGAGGGAGAAGGGAAAGGAGAAGGGGAGGGAGGAGGAGGGGAGGGGAGGGGAGGGGGAGGGAAAAATCAGGGAAGGGAGGAGCACAAGAAAACCAATATGAAGGTTCATGGGTGACAAGGTGGAGGGAGAACTCTGGGGAATGCAATGCAATGATGTAATACATTTATGTGTGTGTGTACATACATATATGTACACATACATCAATATGTAAACAATAAGATGAATCGTAAGAAAGCATTTAGGGAGATTATTGATAAAAGGAAAATGGAAATGACCCTCCACCAAGTCCCGGAGGCTGCAAACTCTCTGGCTCCACATGTTGCCAACATCCTGTGCGTCAAACAGGAACCAGGCAGGTGGCTTATGTCACATCATCTCCCTAGAGCATCGCACTGGCTCACTTGCTTTGCGGACCCTTCTGGTCAAGGGGGCTGGCTTCTACTCTCCCTCCCTACAGGAAGGCCCCAGAGGATGCCAGAGAGTCTCCGTAGCGTGGAGGAAATTTCTGAAATGCTTCGATTTTCTAGCCTGTGAGGAGTGGTGAAAGGAAGGGGAATCGCTGAGCCCCCATAACAAGTGAGAGGACCCCAAGTCTCCACCAGTATCATCTCCCTGTCTTTCTTGTCCAGCCTCTATGGAACTTGTTCATGATGTTAATCACACTGGATGACCAACGCCCGTATTTGTCTGCTGACATCATGACACCCGTTGGTCCTCGTGTACAGTACCACAGCTTTGGTTAGGAGGGGCAACACGCCCAACACATTACCCTGCCGTTGCCTGGAAGCCAGGGGTGCCCACAAGACATGCCCCCAAACAATAAGGGGTGCACTAGGAGTTTCTGGAAAGTTCTTCCTCTTCCTCCTCCTCCTCTTCCTCCTCCTCCTCCTCCTGCTCCTCCTCTTCCCCCCCCTCCTTTGTGTCTGTTTCCTGTCCAGGAAGCTTGGAGGTTTGGCAACCTTCCTCAGCAAGAGCCCGAGGAAGACTGGCCAGGAAGCCAACTGCCTCTTGAAACCCCTCAGCAGGATTTTTTTTTTCACTGTAATTTTTCAGATAATTTTGTTGTTCACATACAGGAACATGTAAATACATGTATGTACATATGCACGTGTGTGTGCAGTCACGTGTGTGCACGTACGCAGACATGCATATAACAAGCAGGGGTATGCATGTATGTACATATATGCATGTATGTATATGATACGCGCATAATTGTGTAAAATATACGCATGTGTATAATCTACACAGATACAAATATGTTGCATCACTGCATTCCCCAGGATTCTCCCTCTACCTTATCACCCATGAGCTTTCATCTTGGTCTTGTGCTCCTCCCTTCCCCGATATCTCCCTCTCCCCTCTTTGCTCTCCCTAGCTGCCTGCCCCAGTTCCATTGCCAGCTTATTTTGACTTTTTCTTGGCCTTTTGTTATTCCTCTATTCCATCTGTAGGTGAGATCACCTGGTTTCTGTCGTTTTCTTCTTTTTCTTTCTGACTTATTTCTGCTGATTGGATTCCCTCTAGGTTCATCCCTGTCATCACGAATGCGTCATATTTGTTGTTTTGGATTGTAACAAGGTGTCCCAGTTTTCACAACCTGACCTCAGAGGTACCCAACATCTTCCCATTTCCACCTCTAGAATCTCCTATTTTGAGCAATGGCATCATCACCCATGCTATTACTATTGTTGAAAACTTGGAAGTAAGTTATCTAGACCTACTCCCCTTAAACCAAGCCCCTCAATTCTACCAACCAAATATTGCCTTACAGTCTGTTCACTTTTTCCCCTGGAGGCTGGTACAACGCACACAATGTAAAGTTTAGCCAACTGAAAGTACAAACTTGGGGCATATAGCACAGTCACAGTGTTTTGCAGACATCACCACCAGCTCACGAATAGCTTCATCACCCAGAAGAAAACCCCACGTTTACTAAGCGATACATCTTATTCTCCCCAGTGCTGGCTCCTGGCAACCACTAATTTGTTTTCTGTCTCCATGAACTTGTCCATTCTGGAGATTTCAATCAATGAAAGCCATGTGCTTTTGTGTCTGGCTTTTTTCATTCAACGTATTTTCCACAAGCTTGTAGCAGGTGTCAGTACTTTCTTCCCTGTTGACCACTTTAGATGCCACATGTGGCTATGAAGAACTAGATTTACTCCTCCATCCATTAGAGTCACTTGACTCATCTCTGTTTTTTGGTTATTGTGAATTGGGCTGCAATGAACACTGTGTTCAGGGTTGTCACACTGAACTTGGAGGCGAGCTAGCTAAGAGGGAGTTTGCTGGGTCATGGCCATCTAGGTCTAACTCACAGAGAGCCTGTCAGCACCTTCAACAGTGACTGTCACCATCAGAAACCTTCACCACACCTGTCCTTTTCTGTCTCGTTTTAAGGAGAGCTACCCTGTAGATCGTGAAATGGCCTCTCTCTGTAGTTTAATTTCTACTTCTCTGCTGAACAACGTTTCAAGCGCTTGTTGGATATTTATATTCCTTCTTTAGAAAAATGTCTACTCAAGTCCTTGGCCCAAAAATGTTTACTCAAGTTTCATTGACCTGTTTGGTTTCTTGTTGAGATCTGTGTGAGTTCTTCGTCTACTCTGGAGTACTCAACCCTTATCGGAGACATGATTTGCAAATATTTTCTTCATTCTGTGTTTTTTTCCACTCTTTTGGTTACACCCTTGGATGCACTGAAGTTTGTAACTTTGGTGAAGCCAACTTGCCTGTGTGTTTCTTTTATTGCTTTGGGGTCTTGCAACCACCACACAGACCAGACTGAGATTGTAAGTATTTCGATCTGACCATCTCTTCCCTCCTGAAGTCTGTCGGTGATTTCCCACTTGGTCAGCATAAAGCCCCATGTCGGCCAGGCATGGTGGCTCATGCCTGTAAGCTTCAGCCTATGAAGCGGCCGGGGCTAGGGATCGTGGTTCGAGTCCCGCCTGGGGCCCATAGTGAGACCTAGTTTCAAAAAAATAGCTGGGCATGGTGGCGCGTGCCTGTAATCCCAGCTACCTGGGAAGCTGAGGTTGGGAATTGCTTGAGTCTGTGGTACCCCAGGCAACGAGAGCCTGCGGTTCCACGGGCAAAAATAGTGAGACCTAGTCTCTAAATAAATAAATAAATAAATAAATAAATAAATAAATAAATAAATAAAGCCCGAAGTCCTCTCCAAGGACCACAAGGCTCTGCGTGACTTCATCCTATTTTCTCTCTGATCTCATTTGTCTACACTGTCTGTTCCCTCAGATTCTCAAAGATGTAGAATCTTTTTTCTTGATACCCAAATACATTTTAATGTGTCCAATTGCTTATTGTTGAACCTTACTGATTCTATTTCTTTATATATATAATATATATAATTTGTAATTATATATTATATATAAATGTAATTATTATAATTTGTAATTATAATATATAATATATATATAATTTGATTTTTTCAAACTAATTGCACACATACATATATATATATTTTACACCATTGTCACCCCAGGTTCTTCCACCACCCTGTCACCTGTGAACCATCATCTTCATCTCTTGTGTCCCTCCCCCCCCTGATTTTACCATCCCCTTCCCCTCTTGCTCAGATTCAGGTGCAAAATCTTTTTGATCCCAACAGCTTCTAACCTGCAACTGCTCCTACCTGATAAGGTTGGCCCCACCTCCTCTGTATCTAATTCGAATTCACCCCTCATTTTAAGTGTCTCCCTCCTTCACCCCCTGCCTAAATGTGTTCCAGGGATTGTGAAAGTTGTGAACGAAGAACCTGTCTTAAAGATTAAACTTTATAAACACAAATGACCTTAAAAACGTACCATACACTTATCAGCCATTCCAGCCTAATGATTTTAGTATAGTGCATTGCTATCTCTGATCTGGAGACCGCATACATGTCATTACCACAGTGCAATGGTCTGGGACTTGCACTGTCCTAGCTCTGTCTTTGGTGACTGGAATAGCTGAAGATCAGTCAGGATGGCAAAGCTTGAACAAAGGCTACAATTCGGGCTCTTTTCAGGCCAGGGGTGAGCATTTCCCAGGACATGTTGCTCTCATAGTCCCATCATGTGCTGGCACGGCACCTGTGTTTCCCCGGTGACCCTTCTCTCACACATGACCTTCACATCCCTTATTTTCATTAAAGAGGTGTTTAATATCTCGTGTGTGTTTCTCACAAGAATACAGACTCTGTGAGGTGGGACTGGGGTTTGTGCTGTTCCCTAGGATCCCACATGCCCAGCACCTTCCAGAGCTCTTGGCCGTGAGCAATGCCTAATCGTTTGTAGACAGATTGTCAACAAGGCCAAGATGCAAACTCCAGCCTTTGACTATGGATGAACAGATGGATGAATGAGCAAATGGAAGAATGGAAGAATGGATGGATGGCAGGGATTTACCCAGAGGGTGGTATTTTCCATTTCACTGATGGGCTATCTTGAGGATTTCATCCAAAAGTTTACCAGGTTTGAGCATTTCTTTGATGCCTCATTAGTTAGAAGCGAGCCAGTGGGGGACAGAGGCAACCTTAACCTGTTTCTCTGTACAGGCCCAGCCTCTGGGTAGCGATGGCCAGTGTGGTTCATGGCTCCAACCCTGTCTCCACCTTCACATTGTTTCATCCCTTGCACTTTCCCTTGAGGACATCAGCTGTCTCAGCTTACGAGCCCACCCTCCTCTAGCAGGACCTAGTCTTAGGTATTTACCTCTGCCAAGACCCCAGATAAGGTCAGTCTGAGGGACTGAAGATTAGGGCTTTCCCATGCTTGTTTTTGAGATGCAATCCAACCCATCACGCCCTGTAAGTGGCCCGTTTTAGAGGTATGCCCAGTGCTTTATGTCCAGCCCAGCCCATGGGCCCAAGCACCTCTCAGCAGTTCCAGGCTATGGGATTCTTTAGTTCCTTGGCTTCCAGACTTTGCCCTTCCTAGTAGAAGAGGACATTCCAGAAACTCAAGATGACCTAATGTCTAATGACAGTTATCACAGCCGTGCATGGGGAGACGAAGAATGGACAGGAGAGATTGAGACAACCTAAGACAGTCATAGACTGGGGTTCAGTAAGCATAAACTGAGGTTTTTATTAGAGGTTCCAGTCCCTTAAACACCCTGGTAAGGAATGGTCACAGTACGGTAGCAGGGAAGGTAAATCCAGGATCCTGGGATGTGCAGCACGTGGGGGAGGAGGATGGGGACTCATCATCTAGGAGAAAAACACCTGTGGGGTAGACACATTTATCTCTCAGGGACGTGTCTCTCCGGTCCACCACCTAGAGGGTCCACTCTAGGAGGCTGGGGGCTACCATTGCGGATAAAAGAACTTGCCAGCAACCATGTCTAGTGTGCCAGGGATGGGTGAGAATAGGGAAGGGTGTGCCCTTATCAAAGGCGTATCTCTTTACCCATTTAAGGCACCCCACAGTGTGGCTGTATGGGAGAACAAAACACACCAGAGTGTTGATGAGAAAGGTTCAACTGTTTCTCGCAAATGACCATCTCTTTGGTATTAGCGTGGAAAACTCTCGACGTGATGTCCTGCAATCCAATTTCATTTTATTTAGAAACTTCACAAGAATGATAGCTGGTGAAATATGAGCAGGGAAACCATTAGCATCCACTGTGATTGTCCTCATATCCCAAAAGCCACCACAGCTCTCATTCCGGCCTCCTGTGACGGTCATTGAATTGAAAGTGGTTATCATCTTTCGTCTTCTGTTTTGTTTTGTTTTGCTTCTTAAGAGCTCTGAAAAATTTCTGATTAAATGTGGCAAATTAAATACTCCCTTTTGGATCCACTGTGTCTTGAAATCCCATTAGATTGCTTTGTAAGGGGGGGAGGGGAGAGTCAGCAACAAGTTCCAAGGGAATAGAAATGGACTTAAGGGAGACAAAACAAATCCAAAGAAAGCGAAAACTGGGGACCTGGAAAGAGAAGAATAGATGGTAACTGATTTATCAGAGCAAAGACGCCAGAGCCCTAAGCTAGTGGTCGGAGAAGCCAGCAAGAGAAAGGAGTCCTTCTACAAAACGTGTAGAAGTCTCTGGAATCTGAAAGTGGGGGTACAGGCCAGCATCGAAAACCAGACCTTCTGAGGTGATGGGCTGATGGAGGCCCCCAGATTCCCTCAGTGACCCCCCCACAGTCAGATGACTGCCTTGGCCCACCTCGGCGGGAAATCAGACTGATGGCAAACTTGCTGGGTCACTGAAGGCCGGACAGGGCGCTACGGGCAGGCCGGGGGTACCACATGGATTTGGTGAAGCTCAGAGACCAAATGCAGATGCAGCCTCTTTCCTGCCTCCCCCTCTTCATGCCCCAGCCTCACACAGAGCACCAGCAGCTTGGCACATCCTGTCTACACCACAGGGTAGAAGACTCTGCCCTGGAGATGCCGCCAGCGTGGACGGGGCTGGCACGCCCCTGGCACTGCCCCCTCCAGCATGGCACCCGGCAGCCCGCATGCTGGCTGAGCCCAGGAAACTCTGGCACAGGCCGATGCCCGGCGTCCCCTGGCGGAGATTCCATAGAATGATCAGACACGAGCCAAGTCCCAGATTCCAGAAGCTCCCCAGCCACTCTTACTGTGCAGCCAAGACTGAGAGGCTCGGGAGACCTGTGCCACTTGCCAGCTTCTGCTGAGCATCTCAGTCCTGATCTGCCCGAAGTACCACCTTCTCTTTTTAGGGGTTTCTGTTATTTTCATTTCCTAGAGCCTCGGTTTCGCCTCTTATTGTTCCCTTTCTTCTGCTGAGTTTGGAGTTCAGGGGTCCGTCTGTCCCCAGGCTAAGCTGGTCACAGAGGACAGTGATGTTGGGCTTTGTCTCCAAGGGGACAATAGGAGGCTGGACATGTCCCTTAGGCGCTGCCAACCCTGCCTTCCATGTTGGCACGCGGGGGCTTCGTTTTCAAGACAGTCATTTGCCCTGGGATCTCCTGTGATGTGCCAGCCATTTGGGAGCGTGTTGTGTGGTGGGCCTGAGCTTCCTCGAATCTGGAAGCTCCTCCCTTTCCCATGTGGGATGTGGAATATTTTCCCCTGGTCTCAGCTGCCATTTTCTTGTCATGAGTTGTTTTGTTTTGTTTTGTTTTTTAATATCTTTTATTTATTTACATTTCCCCCCCTTCTGGGTGATCCTCCCCCTCCCCTTCCCTTGTCCCCGCTCTGGTCACTCCATCACTCTGTCTCTTCTTTCACTGCGAGAAGCTTCCTGATGAGGATGAAGATTGGTGGACGGCTGGTCCGGCTCGTCACGGGGCCGCTGCCCCGTCTCTGTAGGCTTCTTCTCTCCAAATCCAGTCAGTCCTCACCAGGAAGGACAAAACCACTGCTCCAGTTGCAGATATGCATGAAGCAGGAGGTGAGCAGAAAGAATCAAGGCCGAGACACCCCTTACTACGGGTGAAGCCCAAAAGAGCCTTTTGGATCCATGGAACACAGGACTGAGACCAGCAATAGTGACCTGTCGCCACCTGTCTCAGAAACACCTACGATTCCACAGATGGGAATCATGAGTCCGGTTCAGAGACGCCTTCAACACAAACGGGGCGCCCTCCCGTTCCACATGAAGGTGCCTTTTGAGGTGCAAAGACTGCATCGTTTTCCAGCCGCCCTATGTGCCTCTCTCTGCTCTTGTCTCCCTGGTGCTGGGGTTGCAGCCCCAAACACATCCCCGCGGTGGACGTCTGTCACGTGTCCCATGTGGTGCAAGTATTTTGGGACTTGGTTCTCATATGCAAATCTTTAACCCATTTTGAGTGAACCACGGAGAGTTTATTTTCTGTGTGTGGCAGTTCTACTACCATCTGTTGAAGGGGATTCCCTGCCCCATTGTGCAGTCACATCTCCTTCATCAAAGGTCAATGTCCACAATCGTGTGACTTTATTTTGGGACCATCTCCTCTATCCCATTGCTCCCTACTTCCGTTTTTTGTCCAGTGCCATACTGCTCTGACGGTAGTAGCTCTGTAGGATAGTCTGTTGAAGTCAGGGAGTGTGATACTCCATTCCTTCTCTTTCCACCCAGGATCACTTTGGTTATTCAGGACCTTAGTGTTTCTACACCAAATTTGGAATTGGTCTATTGCTTTGAAAAAAGTCACTGAAATAGATATTGAACAAGGATATGACTATCACATGCGAAAAAATAAAAGTAGAAACCAGGTAAGACCACACACCAAAGAAACGCTGGAAAGCAGTCAGGAAGAAGAAAGACAAGCATCTCAGGAAGTTAGAGAAAAGTGGGCCAATGTCTACAACTTCTGAGAGGTCAGAGAATGTTGATCTGACTTTAGATTCTAAATGACAAACCACATCCTGGCACAAATTCTCTGCTAATCTCCCAAGACAGACAAGTGTGGCTGCTGGGTGAGATGGAGGGGGGGGGTCTGGGGCCCTGGAGGTATACACACCCCCCACATCCACTCAGGTCCAGAGCTGGGGCTCCCAGAACTGCAGATTCAGACATCACCCAAGAAGGTGAGACCCCTGAAAACCAGAGTACCCTGAAAAGTGGAGCACCCCGCATGTGTCTACAAATGGTTCCAGAGGGCGGCTTCACTAGTTTGCAGAGAGAAATAGGACTGGTCGAGGCTGATGGGAGATTCATGCCAGCAAATTCACCATCAGAAACATAGCTGCGGAATCTAGTTATTCACGGCTTGAGAAGGAGGAACCAAGATGAAGGGCCTTCTAGAACATTCTAGAACATTCAGAGGACATTTAACAGCAGCTTGAGAATGTCACTCTCCTCTGTCAGTTATCAAAGATCAATTGCCTCCGCATCCAGGGCTCGGTACCAGCAGCCGAGGCAGGTAACCAAGGGGGGTGACTGCGCCCCACAATCTGAGCTGGATCCAGGTGGCAGGGAGCTGAGTCATGCTGCCCTCCAGGGCTCTGTTCCCAGACAGCCGGCGAGAACAGTCCGTTTTATTCTAACTCTCCCTGTATTTTGACGACCTTTTTTTTTTGCACTTTGAAACCCATTTTATGAAGTTGTTTTGTCTTGATAACAACACCAGAGAAATATACTCCAAAGCCACAGTCCTCATGAATACGGAAGTAAGAAAAACCCTGATCAGCCGGGCACGGGGGCGTGTGCCTGTAAGCTTCAGCCTAGGAAGAGGCTGGAGGTAGGGATCATGGTTCAAGTCCCACTCGGGGCAACACAGCGAGACCTGGTCCCAAAAATTATCTGGGTGTGGTGGCGCACGCCTGTAATCCCAGCTACCTGGGAGGCTGAGGCTGGGGATCATTTGAGTCCGTGGTACCCCAGGCAACGTGAGCCTGAGGTTCCATGGGCAAAAATAGCGAGACCACGTCTCAAACAAACAAACAAACAAACAAACAAAAAAAAAACTCTGATCAAATAGTAGCAGTCTCAGTCCCAGTCAACATGGTAGGAACAGAATGACTAATATTTTGATGACCTTGTGTAAGGTCATCATGCTGAGACCACAGACTGTGGATCTGACTTTAGTTCTAAATGACAGCTTTTGGGTTAAGGGGAGCGACAACCACCCATAGCTCATCAGATTCCAGTCAACCTGCCTGAGCCTCATAGGGGGATGAGGGTGGGAGGGAGAGGGTGTAGGGGGGAGACGGATGGGAACGTGAGCTCCCAGGGGGATATCCATCCCTGTGTCTTTCAGAGGGCAGAAAGGCTTTTTCTTTCCTCCCTTCTCACCGTAGCATCTATATTTTCAGGTATCATTCTTGCCCCTTCTTTGTCTTGGCCTACACGGTATAAGGAGCTTTCTGAGGTAATGAGAAGCCATTGCAAGATGCAGCCCCCTTTGAAAAGTGTTGCCATCTCGGTGACTGTCGGAAGGAAAAGGCAGTAAAGCGTGAGGACCCGGGGAAACAGGATGACCGGGAATACTTTGAGGCCCCATGACCTGAGACATACAGCCCAGGAGTGTAGAGAAACCCAGGGATGGTGGACTCAGTTTACCAATCTGCAGCCCAGTTCCTCTGGAAACTTCCTCATTCTGTCTTGGCCAGGTCAGGCCTATATGACCACCAGGACAGCCTCCCCGAGCCCTGGAGCGTGTCATGGGTGCAGAGACCCCTGACTTCCCATTAGGGGGCTCATGAATCTTCTGAGTCAGCTCCGAGGCTGCTGTACCTGCTTCTCACCAGCCCTGGGGTTCCCTGAGAGCCAGCTTTCAGTATCAAGAGCCAACAAGGGCCTTGCAACTCAGAGAGACATGCTGAGGGAGAATACACATACACGCACATGCACACACATGCACACACATGCACACACCATGTGCAGTGATGTGTCTGAGCCAGCTCTCACTAGAAGCTTCCTAGATTCTGCATGGACCTTGTGATAGGGCAGGACATGGCTTCCACAGAGGAAATCAAAGTGGGTCCTTATTTCCCCCAAAGCCCCAAACTTGGTGCCAGGCAAGTGTTCAGACCGGGCGTAGGACTCCAGGGTGGTCCCTGCACGTGTCTCCTGATCCAGAAGCCCCCAGCTGTGACCCCACAAGCCCGCTTGCCCGGGAGTTTGTCAGGGGTTCCCCGGGACCTGCTTCTTGAACCACTTACTCCTGTGAGAAATTCGTTTCCTGTTGCTCCAGGTGTGGCTGACCGTCACGCTCTGGGCTGAGCGGGGTCACACATTTGAAGGGGGTTTAGACCAACCAAATGCTCATTGCCAGACCAGGTGTCCTGGAGAAAACGTCTTCTCTGGAGAACTGTATCTCCTACCTGGAGGGAAAGGGGCAGTTGTGGGCAAATCAGATCAGGGGGTCAGCTCTCTAGTGGTGAATGGAAACCAGAATCATGGTGAAGATGGCAGGATAGAGCGTAGAAAACATAGGCAGACTGTAACTGTCCATTCAAAACATGGCGTGTTCTAAGCCAACGTTCCTTGCACACGTTTTTAAAAAAGAATTGCATGTTTATTATGTCTATTTTCAATTCTCACCTTCTGGACTGTGTTGCTAGAGAACAGAGCTTAAGTCTTAGTAGCGCATCCAATAAAATTACATCTATGTGTGGAGTGTGGATGCAGGTTAAGAGACATGCCCCATCTCTTTCACCCCCTCGTGCACACAAGAGGGTGAGCAACAGCATGTCTCACACCTGTCACCCAGCTTCCTGACCTCCTTGGAATGTCCCAAGAGACATAGGACCTATTAGTAATGACTGTTACCCCCACAGGTAAATCCTCCTGTTACCGCGCATCCCCATATCCTCCCTGCTGCGTGTCACCTCCGCCTATGGGAATCAGGCTGCTACTTGCTCATTAGCTCATTGTGAAAGTATAAAAGGGTTTTCATGACTTCACTAAAGTTGGGCCCCCGTTCTGTGCGCTGGCCTCACAGATCGCTCTCAATCTCTTGCGTCTCATTTCTTCTTTCCCACACGCAACTCCTAACATCTATGAGGGGTAAAAAACAGTGTATCTTATGGCCACAGCAGCCCAGGCACTATTCTAAGTGACCACTTGGCTGTTTACCACAGCCTGTGCCTTCTCCTAACAGAGCGCACACCCTCTAGGACTGGACGTGCGGGAGCACACAAGATAAGTGAGATAAGTGAAGCAGATGACTTTCTTTATGAAGACATGTAAAGCAGGCTCAGGGACTTGTGTGGGGAGGGATGGTCACATGAGCCATGGCCAGGGAGCCCCACTCAGCCCCCGATAGCTGAGCAGAGGCTTCGACGCAGTGGGAGGAGGCATGTAGGTGCAGGGGATGTGAGGGGCAGCCACTGCCAAAACCCAAAGGGCCAACTGACCTCAGCTGCACACACAGGATTTCATTTATCTTTTAATATTAAATAACTTATTTATATGAAAATTTCACATGTTTGTCATCTCTGGGGTTCACCCCCCTCCCTGACCGTTCCCACCCTGTCCTTCTCCCCCCACCCCCCACCCCCGAGCTGTGTATTTTAATTTGGTTGTTGGCTTGTTTTGACTTTTTTTCTTCATGGCTTTTTGTTTATCTTTCCCTGTGCCATATAATACTTAAGCCATTTTCTTTTCTTTTTTGGGACTAGGTCTCGCTATTTTGCCCATGGAACCACAGGCTCATGTTGCCCGGGGTACCACAAGACTCAAGCAATCCCCAGCCTCAGCTTCCCAGGTAGCTGGGATGACAGGCATGCACCACCAAACCCGGCTATTTTTTGGAACCAGGTCTCGCTGTGTTGCCCTGAGTGGGATTCGAACCGCGATCCCTGGCCTCAGCCTCTTCATAGGCTGAAGCTTACAGGCACGAGCCACCATGCCCGGCTGGCTTTTGCTTTTTGACTTGTTTCTGCTAATATGATTTCTTCTAAGTTCATCCATGTTATCATAAATTCATCCAATTTGTCATTTTTAACGGGCGAGTAATATTCCATGGTGTATGTAGACCACATCTTTTTCATCCAGGCGTCGTTTTGGGACATTTCGGTTGCTCTCATGTCCCTGCAGTTATAAATAGTGCTTTTAATTCATGAAGGTGATTGGTTGGTGGCCCAGACACGCTAATGCCACTGAGAAGGAGAATTACAACTTATAGTCCTTGAGAGGATGGGGCGGGCTCTGCTATGCCGGAAGCACCAGGGAGGTCAGGTGGCAGGGATGGGGCCAAGGGGAAGTGGGCAGAGCCTGTGTGTTAGTTTCCATGGGAAAGGTGAAGCCGTGCAGAAGAAACAGCATGGGGTAGGCCAGCTGGAAGACTGTTCGAGGGCTCTGGGCCATCGAGGTGGTTTCTTGTTGTCTTCTCCCTGGCCCGGAGCTGATTTAGGGCAGAGGAAATGCCAGGCTGGTGTGTGGGTGAGGTACACCCCTAGTTCAGAGCAAGGGCATGTGAACGACACTGGGCGTTTGCCTGGCCTTGTGACGGACAGACACCAAAGAGACAAAAACTATCTACAAATACGTAACGCGATCATCAAGGGTCTTGCAGATCAGGTTATAATCCTTGTCACGCATAAACTGGGTGCACCTTTGAGTGGCAGGGACACTTTACTCACCACCACCACCAACCACAGATATTAACATGGCGGTCACACAAGTGATGATCAGCTAGTTATGTTTAGTTTTGGTAAGAATTCTACCCAATTCCTGGGTCTTTCCAGGCTTCCACCCTGCAAGGGATTTGTGCAGCTGGTTATAAACTTTCTCTGACCTTGTGTTGTTCAGTACATCTTGGTTTTTCCTTCAAATCTTATTTTTGCTTCTGCTCCAAGAAAAGGAATAGTAGAATTTTAAAACAAAGGACTGTCTAGAACGAGATGGATGGTGGGACAGCCTACTCATTTTCATTTGTCATTAAGTGTCTATTTCTTGGAAGGATGTTTCATTAGATTTCTGGTCACATACAGGGGCAATTTCAGGTTAATTCTGTGTGCTTACAGATGCTTTTCTAAAAAATATTGATGCAGTCATCTAACAGCTTGGCTGTCGGATCAGCTCTGTCTCTGTGTTCATTTGTTTTCACTGCAATTAAAAACCACAGCAATTATGCAAGAGCAAAGAATTCAAAACAGCAACATTAATGTTTAAATCTTGAAAAGGGAACATTTTCTTCCCATATGCTGCATCTAGTGGAACTTGTGGAGAACAAAAAAAGAAAGATGAAAAAGAAAAAGGGCATTGATGGGAGAGATTAAAGATGATCCAGATCCATGGGAAAATAGTCCATGCACATTGCCTAGAATAATTAATATTATTATCCACACTGCCCAAAGCCATCTACAGAGTCAGTGTAGTCCCTATCAAAGTCCTGATGGCATTTTTCAAAGAAACAGAAAAAATAATCCAAAATTTGTGCAGAACCGCTAATGACCCCATATAGTTTTTTGAAAGTCTGGATAACAAAAGTGGAGGCTGATATCGTGCTATATTGCAAAGCTTTAGCAATCCAAACAGTCTAGAAGTGGCATAAAAGCAGACAATGAAACAATGCAGATATGTAAATACATAGTAAGTCAATGAAACAGAATTCAGAGCCCAGAAAACCCATACATATATGGTCAATTCACAGCAAAGGAGCCAAGAATATCCCAAAGGGAAGAGGACAAAAATGCTGGAGAGCTGGACAGCCATGTGCAAAAGAATGTTGCTGACCACAGCCACACGCCACATGAAAAAGCGTCAGGGGAATGAAAGACTTGAATGCAACATGGACACCAACCAATGCTTAGCAGAAAACCAGGTACTGATTTCCTTGACATCAATCCTAGTGATGATTGTTTGGATTTGATTCCAAAAGCAAAGAGTATCAAAGCTCAAACAAGTCAGATTATGTCAAACTACAGAATTTCTCTATAGCAGCAGAAATGTTCAGCAAAATGAAACAGTCTACAGAGGAACAAAAACTCACAAATCATAAACATGATAAGGAGTTAATATTCAAGCTATCTCAAGAACTCATACAATTCAGTAACAAAACAATCCACTTTAAACACGAGCAGATGATGGGACTATTTTTTTAAAATGACATACCAAAGTCAACAAATCCATGGACCATCATTGATCATCAGAAAATGCATTATGTAATGCAACTCAAAGTCATAATACGATATCCCCTCACATCTCTTAGAGGGACGGTTATTGAAAAGACAAGCAATAATAGCAAACATTGGCCAGGGAGGGAGTAGAGGAAAGGGAAGCTTTGTGCAGTTCGTGAGACTGTATATTGGTACAACCACAAAGGAGACCAGTGTGGTTACCTCAAAAATTAAAAAAAAACAGCTGGGCTTGGTGGCGTGCACCTGTAATCCCAGCCTTGGGAGACTGAAGCTAGGAATCACTTGAGTCCGCAGGTTTCAGACTACCCTGGGCAACATAGTGAGAGCTAGTCTCCCCCCCCAAAAAAACAAACAAACCCAGAATCATCATATGACTCAGCAATTATACTTCATATACTGATCTGAAAAGTTGAAACACTAACTCAGATATAGACAACACATCCTGCGCTCATTGCAACTCTATTTATAGGAGCCAAGATATGCCAGGAACCTGTGTCCCTCAGTAAATGAGTGGATACGTTAGTCAATTTATGTATATATGTTATAGATGCGATGTTATATATCACATGTGTTGTTATACATGACACATGTCACATGTTCTATAACTGACAGATCACATTAACTTCTGATAAAAATGAAAGAAATCCTGCCATTTGTGACAACATAGAGTTTTTGAAGGTAGAACAGTTGATTTTTTAAATTTTTCTACAATAAATTTCATCTGAAAATTTCATGCTCAGTTTAAGTGCTTTTCTCATAAATCACAGGTACAAATTTTGACTTTTTTTCAATAATAATTAATTTTTTTTAATTGCAGCAGCATCCGGATTCTCTTCAGCAGGTCTCACCGCTGCAGGGCACACACTGCCAGATCACCTATGGTCCACTGACACCATCCACTCTGCCAACTTCCCATGCTCTCCCCCCTGCTTTATTCCTGCCCCACCTGTCTTTGGATGTTTCAGTTTGGTGGCCAATTTTCAAAGGCTAACTTTTTAAAAAACTAATCATTTTGTTCATATATTCACGCATATAAGTGTATATATATGTATATATATGGACATATACATTCTTATATATTACATCTTTGTATTCCCCAGTGTCCACACCATCTCCCAAGAGTCGTCCTCTCTATCTTCCTGTGCTCCTTCCTTTCCCAGTTTCCCCTCCCCCCCCTCCCTAGCAGCCTGTCCCAGCTCCTCTGTCAGCTTGTTATGACATTTTCTTGGCCTTTTGTTTGTTATCCCTATATCCCATCTATAGGTGAGATCATTTAGCTTTTTCTTTTTGACTTATTTCTGATAATAGAATTCCCTCTAGGTCCAACCATATGATCACAAATGCGTAATATTTCAGTTATGATCATAGCATAATATTCCATTGTGTACAAAATACCACAGCTTTTACAGTCATTCATCAGTTTGGGGGCATTTGGCTTGTTTCCATATCTTGGCCATTGTAAGTAGTGCTACCATAAACATCCAAGCACAGGTGTCTTCAAAGGCTAACTTTCAAGGTTGTCTTTCTCTGCTTCTATATTCCACATATTAATGACACCAGCCAGCACTGATGTCTCTGCTTCTGATGTATTTCACCTCACACGAGCTCTTGCAGCTCCTGTATGGATGGATTCGAAGTGTTATGCTAAATGAAAGCAATCGGAGAGAAAGACAACATGCATATGGAATGTCTACGTTGATCTGATTTTTGCATGGAATCTATAAGCAAATAAAAAAGCAAACTCACGGAAAACAAACTGGTAGTTGCCAGAGGTGGGGGTTGGGTAGATAAAATGGTTAAAAATGGCTGAAAGGTACAAATATCCGTTGTCAGACAAATCATGGAAGCTAATAGGCAGTGTGGTGACAATAGTGAATAGTGTGATATTGTTTATTTTAAAGCTACTAAGAGAGTAACTCTGAAAAGTTCTCAATAAAAGGGAAAAAATCGTGGTGATCATGTCTCAAAATGTGCAAATATTGAATCATCCTGCCATGCACTCAAAACTAGTAAGTTGTTTCTCTAGCTTTAAAAAGGGCAAAATAAACAGGGTTTTCTAAGAGACACCTCAGTTCAGACGACAAACACCAGTGCCATAGATTCAGCCACAGACACCTCAGACACTTATTCATTCAGCAAACAGTCGCTGGGTGCTTGGTTCCTGGCACACATGCCAGACACAACGCTGAATGAACAGACGTGGTTCCTGGTCTCCCAAAACTGACATCCAGAGACTTTTCAAGTCTAAGGACTTTTAAAGACATTTGAAAATGAAAAACACCTAATTGCATATATGATTATAAGCTGTGTGAAGTCTCACAGAGGAAGAGAAGTGAGGATTCCACGCCTGGGAGGAGCTGTGTAAGGAGGCCTCTTTAAAGAACTGGTACTTAAAGCCGGTCACGAGGTGGCTCGTGCCTGTAAGCTTCAGCCTATGAAGTGGCCGGGGCTAGGGATCGTGGTTCGAGTTCCGCCTGGGGCACATAGTGAGACCTAATTCCAAAAAAATATAGCTGGACGTGGTGACGCACGCCTGTCATCCCAGCTACCTGGGAAGCTGAGGCTGGGGATGGCTTGAGTCTGTGGTACCCTTGGCAACGTGAGCCTGCTGCTCCATGGGCAAAAATAGTGAGACCTAGTCTCAAAACTAAAATAAAATAAAAATAAAGAACTGGGACTTAAACAAGAATAGGAATTTGCAGTCATCCACTCCTGCATGATAAACAGCCCAACCTGAGTGCCAGAAGTGACATTTATGGTGCTCAAAACTCCCAGAGGTCAGCACTTCAAACAGAGCAGAGAGAGCAGCTGATTTCTTATCTGCACGTCTAGGATATTCTTTCTTCTGGAAAACTGGGATGTCTGTACGTAACTGAAACCATTGGGAGCTAGACTCCGCTTGTGTCGCCTCACACCTATGCCTGGTGCTATTTCAGCTGGGGCATTGTTGCAAAGAGGTCTGTGTAAAAGCTGAGCCAAAACAAACCCTAGAAATAAGACAGCAGAATTGAAGCTATGGAGGCGGAAGGGGTGGGGGCCTGGGGCGCAGATTGTGTGTTCTGAGGTTGGGGTGGGGTGGCGGCATACATCTGAGGTGTGAACCTGGTCCCATACATCATACGCTGTGTTGTAAACCAGTGTTATCTCCATATAGGAAAAAAAAATAGAGATAACTAAATGAGAGAAAAAGAGAGGTTCTATCTGTTGTGACTTGTGAGCCACTCAACAAGACACAGGGACTCCGATTGAAGCTCAAAGCTGCAGGCTTATTGCTCTGATGCACCAGGGTCCCCAAGCCAAGGTGACAAGAGCGACCTTGAGCATCTCTGTGACAGCCTTTTATAGGGCAGCACCACCCCCGCCCCCCATTGTGAGGCAAGCAAGCAGGTGGAGGATGTGGTCCCATAACTAGTTTCCAATAACATTGACATCGATCATTCATCAGAGAGACAATGCTGGTGTCCATCCTCCACCAGGAGGACAGGACAGTTGTCAGGACAGCCAGGAGGGGAGGCAGACACAGGCTGTGGGGCCAGCAGCCATGGTAGGTCCTTTCCACCGAGGGCAGGGAGAGGATGCTGGCTTCTACATGGAGGTTGTGACCAAAATGGCGTCACTTTGGTTCGTCTGTTCCCAACAATCACAAGGCCTGCCCCAGACTGAGGGAAGAGAACGGTAAAAGAAGAGTTGGAGGATCAACTGGGTTAGAAGCCCGACAGCCGGGAGCTGGCTCAGGGCAGGCTTGCTGGGCCCTGGAGTTGTGTGCCCGGTGCCTGGTAAGGACAGGGCATCATGAGAAAGGCGGGTCCTTGGCCTCTCTGTCCAGGGCCCTGGGGTGCCATGTGCCATGCTGGAGAAGAATGAGTGGAGAGGAGCGTGAGGTCAGAGGCACGTGGAGCAGCTCGGGTTCTCTGCACCTGTCACAGACCCAGACTCAGCTCACGCAGCAGAGACCCACAACCCTGAGATCCGCACGAGCGCCAGTGTATCACTTACGGTGCCGTGTGCACACACGTGGCCTTGTGCTGGCTGTCTCCAGCAGCCAAGAAGGCGCAGACGCCGTCTCCCTGTCACCTGCTACCACCACCACCATGGTGTGTCCCCAGCCTCCTGCTGGAGTAGCCCGGGCCTCCCCACCTCTCCCATGTGCTGGCTTCTGGGCCCTGGCCAGGCTGGGGAGCCTGGCACCCTGGCGAGCTCGGAGAAGGGACAGCAGCTGACCACACGGGCCTGCCTGACCATTTGAAGGAGTATGTTTTAGTCCGTGTGACACAGGCCTCCTGCGGTGGCATCGTGTGCTCCGACTCTGTGTGAGGCCAGAAAAGAGATGACTCTGTGGGTAGCCGGCCTGTTGACTAGTAGGAGGTTCTGCTGCCGGAGACAGCCGTCCCGAAATGACTCAGCCTGCACCAAATTAGAAATCTCTTCGTCTCTGTTTACAGAAACGTGGGCTGGCGTGGGTGACTGAGCCGTCACCCGGCCCAGGCGGGGATCCAAAACACCTGGGTCCAGCGCTGGGTGTTTCCAACCAGCAGGAGAAAAGGACTCAGCCCGAGATCCTTCGTGAGACCAGCAAAAACCTTTCTCTCCAAGCAGGTCTTGATGCCAGCGTGGGGGGAAGGCTTGGCTGCCTGCTCCTTTCAAGCCCTTTATTCCGAAAGGTGCACATCTCATGTCCACCACATCCACCGGCCAGTGCTTTATCACATGGCCAGGCCTGCCTTCTCAGGCCACCATCTTGCTGTGGAGCCTGGCTGGGCGTAATGGTGGTGTCCACACCTGTGAAGGTCAGGTGCACGCTGGGTTCTCAGAGATGAGCCCAGCTACCGACTTCACCTTTTGGTGCAAAGGAGGCAGAGGATGTTGTCATTCAAGAGCCGGGAGGCTGGGGTTGGAGCAGGCAAATGAGACTTGAGTGGAAAGCAGAGAAAGCTAGAAGCCCAGGGGTGAGCGTTATGCGTCAGGAGGAGGGGGAGGGAGCCCAGCTGGCGGGCTGGAACAGGGGCCAAGGTGGCAGAGAGTCAGCCACGGGCCCCAAATACCAGTGTCCCCCAAGTCACGTGGCTGCAGCCCCGTTTACTTCTGTGGCTCTGTTACTTCCTTCCACACCAGACCTCAGTGCTTTGGAGACTGAAATGCTAATGGCACATGTTACTGACTGATCGCTGGGACTGAGAACGAAGGCCTGGGATGGCTGGCAGCTGGGCAGCCGCTGAGAGCTCGGGCTTTGGAAACATAGGTGCTAAGTCCCCCTCAATGAGCCATGAGGTAAGGACAATGCTGGCAGCCGCCTCATGCATCAGTGCAGAAAGGATGTGGAAGCAAAGGTTGAAATGCCTGGCACGGTGAGAAACGCGTGTGTGGGGGTCACTGTTTAATACAACATACATGTGCAGTGACAAACACAAGACGTGCACTAAGTAGCATACAACATACACACAGGTACGGGATGGTCCTGAAAACTCAGAGAGGTGGGTCAGGCAGATATAATCAAAGGTGGGCTTGAAGGTTCTGGTTAGGTGTTCCTGTTCTTAGATTGTCTTTGATCACAGAGTATAACCTTTTAAAGTCCCAGTTGTTCAACATGCCCCATTTTTGTATTCAAGTTCTTTAAACAAGTTGCAAAGCTGGCTGCAATATAGAGATTATTATTACAATGCATATTATTTGCTATAGAGAATATATACATAGATGAGCAATTTCCAGATTTTCCCACTTCTCTTCCATGGAGACAACTAGTTTCACTTCTCTGAACTGACTCTTGAGATTTTCCTCCGGGTGTCTACCTGCTCTCTTGATGCTGCTCTGGTGGAAATTTCAGCTTAGGCCTGGTCTATCGATCTCCACTGGGGTGGTGATTGTGATGAATTACACACGGGCCCGCAAGCTCCAGCCCACGTCGCTTCCTTTCTACCTCCCCGGGTTCCCAGTAAATTATTAGTGTTATGTTGAGTAGATCACTATTTAGTATCCACATAATTAGGACTGTGTAAACAGCCTCTCCAGCTGCGCTTCAGCTGAACACGTTTTGTTCTGTGAGTTCGCGATTTTTTTTCATACACAATCAGTCCCTATTTCTCCAATGGGGCAACGTCCCTCATATAAGTGTGTCTTCTTTTAGGAGGTCTTCTATATTTCCCTTGGCTCAGGGAAACCTCTCGAACTTTCTGACTGCTTCAGTCCTCTCTGATGGCACCCTCCCCCGCCCCTAGGTATTTGGCCCTCTCCCTGGAATGTCCACATTCTGGCCCCAGGCATCCCCTGCCCCTCTTTCCATTGGATTCTGTTTCCCACAGAATTCTGCAACCTTTCCAACAACAATTAGTGAAGTGCCCATCACAATGGATTCACAACCCCATGAACATTAACTGATTGAAATCTAAATCAGCTCACAGGTAAACATTAGGACCAGGAAGCTTACCTATCCGTGTTGCTATTTAAAACAAAGTAATAGAAAGTTCTGGAAAATGGTGACTCCTTTCTCTCAGGCATATACATCTTTGCTGGACATTGCTGGCTCAATTTTGTGTTTAGTTTTTCAAGCCACTTAGAGTTGAGCTGAAACCATGATGAGATGGCACAGAACACTTTACGTGGGCATTCCTGCAATGCCTTGAAAAATGAAGAGTTAAAGTGATACGGCTCTTTGATTTGGTCATTCAAGAATCACTGAGAGCTCATAAAAACTCTGTTAGGCAGAGATTGTCTCCCCAGCACACAGCCTTGTTTTATAGAATTAACACAGGTCTGGACTTGAGACTTTGTTATGGTTGTTTGTAGCCTTGACCCCAAGATGGGCTACAAGTGTTATGTGTAGGCACTGCCATTAGCTGTATCTGGAAAACACAGAGGCCTAAACCAGATATTCTATATAGAAGGAAGGGCACTTCCTTCCTTTACTTTGTTGCAAATCCCCTGTGGGGAAGAGAAAATGGATGACCAGGAAGGTGTGTGAGGGGAAACTGGAGCCTCTGGTTTTCAGGAGGAGAAAAAAAAGAAAGCAGAGACTGAGAGGTACAGACTTCTGGGACGGGAGAAACAGGAGAATGATGGACCATTAAAGAGGAGCCCAAGTAGTCAGGCTGGGCGGAAGCCCCCTGGAAGAGTGAGCTGGAGGTGGCAAGGAGCCATGATGGGAGAAGGGCCAGCAGAGGAGTAGAGAGCATGGTGTAGAGAGCATGGTGCCCCAGCAAGGTGGCATGGAAAGCTGGTACCTGGAGATGGCCAGGGATGTGGAAAACTGACTTTGTTGGAGAAGTTTGAAGAGCCTTGGAGAAGCGGAGCAGCTCAGAACGTGGAGAGAGAAGAAGCGAAGAGAAGACGCCGGAGAAAGACTGGACTTGGCAGGATGCCTGCCTCAGGTGTGGAGGGGCAAAGGGCACCATTGTGTACTTGTGTCTCTGGGACCTTTGGGACAGAAAAGCTGACTGGGGTAAGATAACTGCCGCTTGTGGCTTTAAGCACATTTTGTTTGACTTTCTGTTTTCCTGGTTCATTTCCCTTGGTAATAAAACCCTAAGGGTTTGGAAAGCTGATTTGTGCATCAGCAATTGTGGAAAAAGTTTGAAGAGCCTTGGAGAAGCGGAGCAGCTCGGAACGTGGAGAGAGAAGAAGTGAAGAGAAGACACCGGAGAAAGACTGGACTTGGTAGGGTGCCTGCCTCAGGTGTGGAGGGGCAAAGGGCACCATCTTGAACATGTGTCTTTGGGACCTTTGGGACTGAGAATGGTGACTGGGGTCAGATCACTGCCACTTGCGGCATTGAGGATTCTTTGTTTTCCCGGTTAATTTTCCTTGTAAATAAAACCCCGTTGTTCAAATTCCATCTGACTGGCAAATGCTGAGCTCCAGCGGTTAAGACTCTGAAATAATCTGAATTTAAAGTGCTCCTTTTTCCCCCTTTGGCTTGTTGGTTGGAGGCTTCTGCTCCTTTTGCACCTGATAACACTTTCAGGTTCACTGCACACAATTCTTTAGCTTTTACACAATCATTTCAAAGAAGCCAGCCATGTGGTTGAAGAAAATGTTAAGAGGAGCTCTGGTTAGGGAAATAAGTCAGCTGTTGTCACTCAGGAAGCAAAGACATCACTTCTTCAGCAATGTAGAGACATAAAGTATTTCCAACTACTGTGCTTGAATCATTTTTTCTCCCTTTGCCACTGTATATGGCATGCATGTATCTATGGCGTGTCTGTATCTATGGCATGTATATATCCATGGCATGTATGTGTCCATGACATATATGTATATGCAGCACATGTGCATATATGGCATGTGTGTATACACAGCATGTATACATGGCATGCTGATAGCAATGCTGGGAGCTTTCTAAGTTCTAGCTTCATCTAATATTTACTATGTTGAAGAAAGAATAACTTTAGGGTAAGAGTAGCTATTAAGTTTGATTATGTTGAAGATCCCCCAGACGACCTGACTCATGGAATGGGCAGTGTATATCACATGCATCCTCCTTGCAGCCAGGGAGGCTGGTGACGGTCATAGTTTTAGCAAGGATGAGAGAAGAAAACAAGTCAGAGGATACTCAGAGTAAGGCTAGGGGTGGAGATCAGCGATGCCAGATACTCCTCAGCCTGGCATAAGCAGGAAGGGTGTTCTCCAGGGAAACTCACTCGGATCCCCACCAGCCAAGCTGAGGACGCTGGTGATCCTAGAGTCCAAAGGGCCACAGCCAGAAAAGAGATGCTGCTACAGAGAGATGCCTCAGTCTTCCAAGGGGTGATGGCTGTGAGGTAAAGAGCTGGGACTCCGATGAAGACCTAACGCTCGCCATCTTGAAGGAGGAACCTGTTGGAAGGCAACCAAGATGGACAGTCTCTGTGATTTTGTCAAATGAAGAGCCTCCAGGTCCTGGGCCTCTGGTCTGTGTGTAATGCACACGCTGCATTTCCTTGACTCACATGAAACGAATTTTGTTCTTCAAGTGCTAGACAAGTGTCCTGAATGGAAGGAGTCTCTGTGGGAACCCGAGCAAGCGGAGAAAGGAAACATCACACGCTTCAATGGCTTGGTTTGTGGAGCATGTTTATTTGCAAATACTGAAGAATGAACAGCTAGCAGCAGCATAAGACAAAAATGCAACACCCTCTTTAAAACTCACTTAACAAATACTATCTTTTTGAAAATGGTGAAAAAAATCACAAGACCAAAGTTACAGAATTAGAGACAATTGAATAAAAATGCTTAAAAAATGAAACGCATTCCCTCATCAGTAACAAAAACAGTTGCAACACACATAGGCCACATTCACTTTCATTCCCAAAGAAGATTGTCATTTTTGTTTTCTGTAAAAATTTCCAAATATATGCAGATATATGTGTAAAAGATCCACATTCTAGAAGGCAAGAGAAATCTTCAAATTAAAACATTTATATACATTTTTCCATTAACATAACCAAAAACATTAAAAATAGCAGCAACTCTGGTCTTTAAATATTGTATTACAGGAGCTCGTGGATAGATATTTTGGTAGCGCTTTCATGATTATTATTATTATTAATACTTAGTACAATCTGCAGACTGCAAGGTCTTGGTCTTACTGCCGAGTAAGTTAAGGTTTAGATTCAATAAATACTATTTCAAGAATAATTATAAAACACAAACTGCAGAACATTCTCCAGGCCAAAGGGAAACCTACCCAAAGGCCTTCGGGATGGAGGGCTTGAAGGAATGCTGAGAGCGGCAAGATTCCCAAGGCAAGAGAGAGGAATCCCATAGCCTCCCTGAAATGCTAGGGACCGTGTGGATGAGGGAGGAAGGGGCTGCCACCTTTTCATGGTCCCAGATGTCATTTGAATATTAATGAGACTGACAACTGGAGACTATCCCAATAAACAAGCATGAAATACATGAAACACAGATGCGTAGTTGACCCTGTTGGTAGTTTTCCAAGAGGTCAGTTTTATAGAATAGTGTTAATGAATAGTCTTGGTACGTCCTTAGGAAAAGGATCTTTTTCCCTCGGAGAAAAGATCGAAGCTGAGGCAGTAGCAATAAACTTAAGTTTTAGAATCAAAAGCTGGACTCCAGCTGGAAAGCTGCTGAAGAAGTACAAAAACATTCCAAATGGTCATAAAATTCATTTTAAAATCCTCTTCTTTCACATAACTTTTTCAAGAAAATTCAACCATTCAGCTCAATAGTTGCATGAAACAAAACTCTACTAATTTCACTGCATTGTGAAGAAAAACACATGATCATTTATGCATCGGAGACTCAGGTCCAGTGTCTGGAAGGTGACACTGAACTTTTCATCTGTGCTAACTTTCAATCCCTTAAAGTGTTTCAGGGAAACAACTGAACTGAAGAGACTCTTGGTAACACTGTGTGATGTGATGCAAAATGTTATAAACCCCTTTGTTCCTGTCAGGAACCTGACCCCACTTCCCACCTCCCCCCAACCCCCCCACCCTTGCATACTCTGAATGCCTCACCCATAGTCTTCCCATCCTGAGCTGAACAAGTGATTACTGAAAAGTAAATGACACCTTGGCAAGCAGGAAGCTGGACAACTTGGCATTCCTCTGAGGTAGTGGGGTTCTCCTGATAGTTTAATGGCTAAGTCTATTGAGCAGAATTAAGGGACTGTGGCATGTTGGTCATTGTGCTTCAATTCTATGCTGAAATGTATGATTCTGTGCTTATCTGGCGGTAATCACCACATAGTCCAAAACCTCCTTAGAGTCCTGGTTGTGATGTAGAGAATTTAAGATGTCAAGGTTGGTAGGGGATTAGGATAAGCATAGTTGCTTGTGGGCATTGTCTAACTAGTTATGACCTGGATTTAATGCCGACACCTTTTTTTTTTAAAGTGCCTAGCATATAGTAGGAGCTTAGTAAATAGCTGATGATTCACTGAATATCTAAGATCTTTGATTTAACTCAGTGAGATTACAAGCCAAAGCAACCATTTAAAAACCCAACCAATACCCAGTAATTGTCACTAAAGGTTAGGTCCTTTCTGCTGAGCATGGAATTTTAGACACCTTTCAAACTACGGGATGGGCAGGTTCAAATGATACCCAGCACAGTACTACACGCAATCCCATCTGAGTTCCAATTTCCTAGACCTCATTTCCATCATGATTCTACTGTAAGGATCTGCCTGTGGGAGCTTTATCCATAAATATTTTTTCTGAGGACAAAAGGATCCACTCTCTCTGCTGTTCTTCGAGTTTTTCTGCTAAGCATTTAATCAAGACAGGGTCCACCTTAGAATCAAATTTATTAGCAAACCAATGTCCGTCTTTCATAAGCCACCTTAGTTCTGCTGCTCCAAAGATGCACACACTCCGGAGGTGCAAGCCCGTGCAACTGGGGTAGAAATAACCTTCATGATAAATCCATTTGACAAGGCGGGTCTTACTCTGCAGATCAGAGACATCCTGGGCTGACTGAGAAATCTCCCCAGGAATTCCAGGTACCCGAATTAAGGTCGCCCAGAAATGCTCATCAGGTGAGTATGTATCTTGAGACCAGGCAAAAAAGTCTTTAACGAGGGAGTTGTTGAAAATATATTTAATAAATGCTCGACTTAAAACAAAATAAGCACTGCCGACAAAGATCTTGATGTTGTGAGGTGGGGCTCCTTTAGAGATGCTTGTCCTTATCGGTAGTTTCACATATTCATAAGGCACCTGTCTGAGTTCGTGGTGGTAAGTGAATCTTTCCACTTTACTGTTAGAGGGTTTCACCGTCTCTAACATATTTGCTCCATTGAGTTTCTTCAATTCAGACACTAATTCAAAGTTTGACTTCAAGGGAAAATCTTGTCCACATAGATTGATAACATATTTCCACTGAACTGAAGACCTGAGAAGGTCTGACAGACAATTTAAATCAGCCTGGAGTCTGGAAATGTGAGCATATTGCACAGTCTCTAACTTGGAAGCAATGAAAACATTGGAGAAACATTTAGCTAAATTGTTCATGGCAACTTTGAAGGCATCTGGTGATTTTTGGTCATAATGGATGCAGTAAATATTGTGCTGATTGTAGATAGCATTGATCAACCTTTCAACCATAATTGCATCTTTGTGAACAACCAAAGAATAGGCTATTGGGAAGCTCTTTTCCTCCTTTGAAACAGGTTTTTGATGGTAGTTTCTGAGGGTTCGATAAACGTCACAATCTCTGGTCATGGCCGCCACATCGTCATCATCTAAGTCAATGATATCTCTTCTTCGTATTTCCAGACTCTTGCCAATCTCCAAAGGGTCTTGCTCATAGACTCCAGAACAGTTAATCTCATAGTCAACTTCACTCTTCACATGGGTGTACCTGTTTCTCACAAACGGTGAGGTGCTTAGAGAGTATTCAACCAAATAGATACCTCTTTTAGGGAACAGAAGTTTCCCCACGTTCAGAAGCTTCAACAAGGAGAGTAGCCATAGAGTTAAAAACAGGACAAACACTTTATGCTGTAGAGGGTATTTAAGACAGCTTTTGAGTGTCTTCATTCTGTAAGAGGAGAAAGAAGTGATTCCGTGTAAATATTGAGAAGATGAGTTCTGTTCAACCAAAATTCACCGGACACCTCCCAGGTAGTTGCGTGGAAGGGTGGCCTTTTGTGGTTTTCTGATCATTATAATTAATTTTTTGAGAGACGCTGGCTATCAAAGATTGGAAAATAATAGACACTCCTAAGGCATGGGAGTCCTGTATCTTCTATTCTCTGGCTTCTGCTTGGCATATTTGGGGAGGGGGCGCTCTGGTTCAAGCAGAAGTCTAGACACTTGGATGCCATCCAGGAGCACTCTGGAGAGTGCTCCAGAGTCCACCCAAGGCCAAAACATCCACGTGGCATCTGCTTCAGCATCTGTTAGGTCTGAAGCCAGGTGGGGAAGACCCGGGGATGCTTCTACTAGTGTGGACTGAGTGTTTGTCTCCCTTCTCAATTCACATACTGAGCTCCAACCCCCAACGTGCTATCAGGCAGTGGGAGTTTGGGGTGGTGACGAGGGTGCAGCCCTCATGAATGAATTGGTGTTCTTATAAAAAAGACCCCAGAGTGTTCCCTCCCCCTCTGGTCATGTTGGGACACTGGGACAGTGGCGATGGACTAGGAAGAGGGTTCTCCCCAAATAGGGAAACTGCCAGCACCCCGACCTTGGTCTCTAGAACTGTGAGGAATACATGTCCACAGTCCAAAAGCCACCCAGCCTGTGGGATTTTGCTTTCCTGGTCTGTTCAGACTAAGATACCCATCGTCAGAAATAACAGCAGTGGGAAGACCCCCCCCAAAACTATAGTTAGTATCAGAGATTTTAAAATGCTTATAGATTATACAAATGTGATACACCTGAACACTCTTACACTGCTGGTGGGAATGCAAACTGGTCCAGTCACTATGGAAAGCTGTGTGGAGGATTCTCAAACTACTGAAAATAGAATTACCATTTGACCTAGCAATCGCTCTTCTGGGAATCTAC
This sequence comes from Uropsilus gracilis, assembly GCA_004024945.1. NCBI lineage: Eukaryota > Metazoa > Chordata > Mammalia > Eulipotyphla > Talpidae > Uropsilus > Uropsilus gracilis. The sequence continues at coordinate 5,877 of PVHY01009283.1, read as the reverse complement.
CCAAAGGAAACCTCAATACTTATATAAAGGGACACCTTTGTCCGGATGTTTACTGCAACACTGTTTATAATCACAAGGACATGGAAACAACCCAAATGTCCCAAGACAGACAAATGAATGAAAAAGATGTGGTCTATATACACAATGGAATATTAGTCATCAATTAAAAATGACAAATTTGATGAATTTCTGCTCACATGTATGTACCTAGAAGTCATATTAGCAGAAACAAGTCAGAAAGAAAAAGACAGAAACCAAATGGTCTCACTAATATATGGGACATAGGAAAAACAGACAAAAGGCCAGGAGGAAAAGTCCAAACAAGCCAACAACCAAACTGAAGTACACAACTTGGTGGGGGTGTGGGGGTGGGAATGGTCAGGGAGGGGAGGTGGTGGGTGACTCCTGGGGAATACAAAGATGTGAAATACACACACACACACACACACACACACACAAGCGAAGTATTTTAAAAAATGGAATAAACCTGCCTAACCCCCCTTATTTTTAAGGGGGATGCTTAACCCCCATCTCCTCACAGGGATTAGCTATCTAGCTTTTACAATGAAAAGCACCTGATTCATGGGGGTGAGGGGTATAAAGTCACATGGGAGGGCAGCTGGGAAATTTCTGTCAGTTGTAAATGTGCCCACCCTGATGATGGCATGTGTGTGGAGGTGTGTGCCCAAGAGGGTCCCTGGCAGGGTGGTTTGTTCGGCTAGACATGGAAGCCACCAAGACACCCACGAAAGGGACACAGATTAACCGCACCCACGCTCTGTACAAACAGCCTGAGGCTGCTCACCTGCCCGGGCCCAAGTAGGACAATCTCCACAATATAACATACAAATGAGCGAACTACCGAACCATGTGATGTGGGGTGATGTGTGCCCCCAAAAGGCTGCCCCCACACAGCGTGTACATGCGAAGAGCACGTTAGTCAATGTTTTCTGTCACCACGGCCAGCTGTGCTGTTCAGTGGGGAAGCAGCGGGATAATGTGTGAGTGGCTCTGGCTCTGTTCCAATAAAACTTTATTCCCCAAAACAGGCAGCCGGCTGGATCGGGTCCAGGCGTCAGTTCCTCCCAGAAGCACACTGTTCAGCACACTGGCAACAGGAGCTGTTTTCCAGAGCAAGGGTGTAAGGGGCTGGGGGCCTGGATGAGTGAGGGTTAATTGTCACTGAAAATCCCTCTGTACTATCTGAACTTAAAAATGGGTCCTTTTGAACCAGGCCAGACCTTGGGAAAGAGCTCCAGCGCACCCCTGCTCTGGCCTAGGCTGCTGGAGGGAGTGGGGGGCGAGGGTGAGTCCTATACCACCAGGATCTCAGGGTCTTGGGGACTCGGGGTCCAGGGATCTCAGGCTGGGGAAGCTGGCCTCTTACTCCCCATGGGCAGGGCACCTCCGCTTGGGGTGTGGGTTTGGGGAGGGGGGGTCCCCCTCTGGTTTACTCTAACCTCAATAGACCTGTACTAGGGATGAAGAGTCCAGTCTCTCCAGCAGTGGCTATAATGCAGAGGAGAGGAAGTGATAACGGTCCCGGATGCACTCACCACCTGAGTGGGACAAGCACGGTGTCTGGAACCACTGAGACAGGAAGGTGACCCCAGAGACTGAGGTGACCTGTCACAGATCCTGCCTACCATCGTCTCAGGCCCTGGGGATCAAACCCCTGCCCCCAGCAACATGGCAACATCTAAGAGGCGCCCTCCTTTGCCACTTGATGCCAGAAGAAGCCACCACAAGTGGCTGCAGCTCCACGGCAGAGCTGCTGACACGAAAGAGGAGAGGAGCTCGACCAGCCCCCTGGGGAGTCCCCAGCAGGGAATGCCTCACTGCCAGCGGTTGGGAGTCACAGTCCCAAACCCAGAAGGCACAGAACCAGCGACAGGTGACAGACGCCAGAAATGATCCCGGAGAAGCCACCACATTTGCCCTGCAAGTTCCCGATGTGCTCGGCCTGACTGTCTGCCTCAGCTGCTCCTGGAGACCTGAGCGGCCTCGTCTGCGGCTGCCCAGGGGGGTGGGGTGGGGGATGAACATAGTGTGAAAACAAAAAAGAAAAGTCCTGCAAGTTGAACACAGACCAATGACTTATAGCCAGAGGAGTTGGAGTGACCAGAGGGGGAAGGAGGAGATGGGCAGCACGGTGGGGAGTAAGGGGGACAATACAACCATGCACACATGACCGATGTATGATAGCTGCAAAATAAAAATATTAAAAAATATATGATAATTACAAAATAAAAATATTTAAATAATAAAAATGATGACAGGACTTTCTCAGGTAAAGTCAGGCTAACCAAGGAAAGGGAGTAGATCAGAAAGGGGAGGCACTCCCATAGGCTGGAGAGCTCCAACAGGTTCCAACACAGACAACACAGGAAGTCTGAGGAGCCAGGTTAGTTTCCCAACACACCCCCTTAAACTTGGAAGGAGAAAATAGTGATTCTACTTGATTTCGTCGTTAGCAAGAAGCCTGAACCTGATTCGTTTCAGTCGCATTTTCTAGTTAACAAAACTATGTCGTTAGTTAACCAAGGTCTCCTGAGAGTGACATGCCCATTCACCTCACCTGAATCGCTCTCCTTTGAAAAAACATCTTCTCAGCAGGGAGCTAGCTGCAGACTCCATGTCTTCCCCAGTCACACCTCAGCCCCTCTGCCCCTTCCCAGGCTATCCTCGGCTCCCTGCTCTCCACACACAGGCCTCTCAGCTCAGCGGACTTTGACTTTCCACATAGACCTTGGAAGCTCCTCTCGAGATTCTGACAGGAAGATGCAGTTGCCGCTGACCCCAGGCACTCAGCCTCCAAAAGTCCCCAAATGAGCATCTTCCCCTCTCCTGCGCTTTCTGTGTCAATGTGTCTGACAGGATCCACTCAGCTCCTCTTTCTGTGTCAATGTGTCTGACAGGATCCACTCAGCTCCCAACCTTGGAACCTGTGCGTCACCAACTGGCTGCCTCTCCTCACACCCACCTCATGAATACACCGAATTCCTTCCTTCTCCACCCCCACCCACAGGTGGAGGCCACACCTTTGCTGAGACAGCAATTCTGTGGGGGAGGGGGGCCACCAGGCTCAGAGCTCTGGGTTCCTCCTCAGGTTGCAACTCCCTGATTCCTGCGACAGGCTGAGCTGTGATCCACCCACTCAGGCTCAAGGCTGAGGCTTCTGCCGGTTGTTACTACAGGTGGGAAAACTGAATCACCAAGCAACAGGACCTACAACCCTAGACACCCAAGCCAATGGTGAGAATTCGGTGCTATGATGTAATTAAATGGAAAGCACCAGCAAACCCAAGGCACCCTGTCCAGCACCCCATCTCTCTTGCTCTTGTCTCAGTTCATGTCAATGAGGTATCAATAGGTAGGAGATTAAATCAGCGGCTAGAATTTAAATATTTTTTTTTAACAAAAGGAACTACTTTATTTTTTAAAAAATCTTTTTTAATTTACTTATATATATATTTCACATCATTGTAATCCCAGGATTTACCCCCCCCACTCTCCCCACCATTTTCCCCCCTTCCCCCCCTGCTGAAGTTGTGTGCTTCAGTTTGTTGCTTAGCTTGTTTTGAATTTAAATAAATCTTACACTAAAAAAATGAAGGAAGACATAAACAGCTGGAACTACATCAAATTAAAAGGCAAAAAGTAAGCAAAAGAGGCCCAACCAATGGGAAAAACTTTTTGGCCTCCATCCAAGTGATAAGGATTTGATAACAAAGAACCACAAAAAACTCACACAACAAAAGCAAAAAGCCTAGTTGAAAAATGGGGTGAAGAGCTCAAAAGACATGTCTTGAATGAAAAAAAATACAAATGGTCAATAGGCAAATGAAAAAAATGCTCAGTATCACTAGTAGTCAGGGAAATGCAAATCAAAATCACAATGAGATACCATCTCACACCAGTAAGAATGGCCCACATCAAAAACCCTGGCAACAAGTGCTGGTGTGGATGTGGAGAGAAAGGAACACTCTTAAACTGCTAGCGGGAATGCAAACTGGTCCAGCCATTCTGGGAAGCTGTAGGGGGACCCTCAAATAACTAAACATGGAGCTACCATTCGATCCAGCAATCCTACTACTGGGAATCTACCCAGAGGACACAAAAACACCCATTCAAAAGGATACCTGTACTCGGATGTGTATTGCAGCACTATTTACAATAGACAGGATATGGAACAACCCAAATGCCCCAAAACAGATGAATGGATCAGAAAGCTGTGGTCTATGTACATGATGGAATATTATTCATCCACCAAAAAGGACAAACTGATGTCATTTGCGGCAATATGGATGGAGCTAGAAGGAATCATGTTAGCGGAAATTAGCCCAAAAGGAAAAGAAAAATACTTATAAGAGGGATAAAGGGAAAACAAACCAACAAACAAAAAAAAAATTAAAATTGCTAACAGAACTGAAGCTTAGAGCAAGAGAGGGGGAAGAGGGTGGGGTCAGGGGAGGGATGGGTACAGGAGATGAAGATGATGGTTCTCGGGCGATAAGGTGATGTGAGAACCCAGGTAGACAATGATGTTTATATACATATATATATAAAATGTATATAATATATAATGTATTATATATATTTATATATGTATATATATATGCAATCAATTAAAAATAATAACACAAATCTTACTGCAAATATATCATTGCTTTTTCCTGTCCTCACTTTATGGACCCACAGAATTGCCAACATCAGCTGGCCGTTCCTCCCACACCAAGGGACCTCCCCGTTCCTAGAGGGCTACAAAGTCTGCAGAGCTGCAATGTCCTCTCCACGTGCCTTTCAGCTGTCCCTTCACACTTCCGCAAAGAGGCCAAGGCCATTCCCTGGCCTGGCGCCCACTCCCCGCCTCTCCCACACCCCAGCCTGCCCCACCCTTCCCTTCCTGGGAGCATGGAGGCGGCAGTCTCCTGAGGCAGCCGAGGTGGTGACAGGCCACCTGGCGGGGGGGGGGGTGGCACAGCAGATGTCCGCAAGGAGTCGGGAACACTGGCCAGAGACCGTGTCTGAGGCCTCCCAGCCGGGTGTGAGAGTTAATTTTATTGATTTTTATGTCTTTATTTTTTTTTAGAATATCATAATTTGTTTATTTTCTAAAATATAACCATTAAGTTTCAGTAATAATATATAAGTTCTCCAAATACAGTAGCTTCAAAATTAAAAAGTCCACTAACTTGTTCTGTCTGTATCAATCAAAGACAATTTAGCATATTTATATATGCAAATATGCAACCACAGCCCTCGGAAGAAGAAATAAAACGAACACAACAAGAAACCAAACCAGAACCTCAAAATGCCAGAAAACCAGCGCTGGAACCTCAAACCTCAGTAATCACACTGAATATCAATGGCCTAAACTCATCAATCAAGACACAGAGTTGCCGACCGGATTCAAAGGCAGAACCCAACATTCTGCTGCCTCCAGGAGACACATTTAATCCCTAAAGATAAGCATAGACTGAGGTCTTTATTTTTAATTTAATTTTATTGTTCAGACTGATTACACGTGTGTGTATACATCGTTGTCCACCACCTTGCCCCGGGAGAGCTTGTCTGTGCACGGGTGTCACCTCAGAGCCGCCTGTCCCCAGGCAGAGCAAGGTCACCTCCCCCACTGCAGCCACAGACTCCTCTGACTGGAGCACCCACCCCCACCCCCCCGCATTGGAAATAACCCAGGCGCAACCCTACTGTGTGAGGAACCGATGCCACTTGCTGAAGGGGTGACTGGCGACAGTCAGTACCTACCCCCAGCCCCCAGCTGCCCTCCCCAGCCCCCCCCCCAGCATCTGCAGCAGGTTGGAGTCTGCAGCTCCCAGAGTGCAGATGAAGATGGGGTGAGGCCCACCGGGCCTT
>PVHY01009282.1:0-57215 GCA_004024945.1 Uropsilus gracilis | reverse complement strand
ATGACATGTTCTTCCTTTGTTCAAAAGCTTCTAGTGGATTTTCATATACCTCACATTAACAGACAGATCTTCCAGTGGGTCCAATGCCTGCCCAGGACTTCACCTACTACCGCTTTCTGCCTTTCCTGGCACAGCAAAGCTTTTCTAGAGGGTCATGTTCAACTTGAGAGTCATGTCGGCCCCTGCCTGAAAGGCCCCTTTCCTCAGTTAACCACTTGGCTCACTTTCTATTCTCCCTTAAATCTTTGCTCAGATCCCACTTTCTCAATGTAAAGAACTTCTTCCCCTATTTATTATCACAACTTCTCCCCCATCTCAACAACTAGACACTCTCTTATTTGAGTGCTCATCATGTTTACTTATTTGCAATGTCTATTCTCTCCTGAGTTAGACTGTCAGATCCCTGCGGGCAGGGATCCTGTCTATCTTACTTATCATAATACCCAAGCCTAGACAGCGTGGTTGGGTTAAGACTTTTAGCTGAGCTTGGTGCAGTGGCATGTGTCTTTAATCCCAGTCTAGGAAGGGAGGCCAAGACTAGCAATCACTTGAGTTTGAGGGTTCCAGACCTGCACAGGGCAACATAGCAAGACCTAATCTCAAAAAATAGCTGAGTGTGGTATCTCTTGCCTGCAATCCCAGCTACCTGGGAGGCTGAGGCTGGGGATCACTTGAGTCCTTGGTACCCCACTCAACATGAGTCTGCAGTTCCCTGGGCAACATAGCAAGACCTAGTAACAAAAAAAAAAAAAAAGAAAAAGAAAAAAAAAGATTTTTAACTGAAAGTAGCTTATCAAGCCAACAAGAGGCATATCACCTAACAATATGCCTTCTTGGTATTGAAAACAGCCTAAGTTCAAAAAGTATTTCAGTTTAGTCTAAACAGTGACCTTGACCTTATATCTCTATTTCTATTCACTCTCCCACCAGCAAAGTACTAGAAGAAGAAATTTTCTTCAGGCCAAAACTTGTCTTTGTGGATTTTAGAAAAAAAGATAAATTTGCTTCCATTTTTAAAGATTACTGTAATAAGGCATAACCAGTTTAAATGGGGACACTAAATGCAATGAACTTGGCTTGTAATTGCTGGAATATCTCAAATCAACTTAACTGTTTTTTTCTGCAACTTCTAATTTAAAGCAGTAGGGAAAGATTTGGGCAAGTTACCCAGCTTAACTAGTAATTTAATAAGTCATCAAGACTTGATAATATAAGATCTGTGATGCTAGCAACATTATTGGGGAAAATAGGTTTTTAAGTGAGTTTATTAAAAAAATAATTGCTTAGCATAATGCCAAATATGCTGCAAATGTCCAATTAATAGTAACTACTGCTATCTTGGATTTCAGATCTAGTTACTAAGCTAGCCTTAAAATAGGCATCAAAGTCTGGCTATCTAGTCTAAGTAAAAAAACAGATGATCATAATTAGGGGAGGAAAAGCAAATGGATCTGAATAAGCAAAGGCAATTTTTAATTTAATGTTCAAATTATGAAATATTTCAAATATTAAAAAAGTAGGGAGCAATTAACTAAGCTTTGTGGAACCTATAGAAAGATTTTAACAAATGCCATTACAGATATATCAGTTAAGTCTTTCATTTTAAGAAAAAAAAATAGTAGATTCCTTATAGTCTCCTCCTCAATCTTTCTCTCCTCTCTTATTTAGTGTGCAACCTTCTTGTACATGTTTTTATAGAGTTATTGTATGTATGTACACATACATACATTTAATATACATGCACACATTTATAAATAATACTGTGCTATTTTCTTGTTACATTTGTATATTTTTGTAACTTGCTCTTAAATGTCACAGGAAAAGTGATAATACATAACAATAATATATAGTTATAATATATAATATACCACAGGTACTATATATACTAATATAAATGTATGATATACATCATTCTATACTGTATATTACTCTTCTCAGAACATTAAGTTTTCATAATATAGACATCTTGGTTATTATAGCTTCAGTTTATAAAGCAGTGGTCAGTATTTTTTCTTAAAAGGGCCAGAATTTGTAAAGAACCAAATATGCTAAACTATTCCTACCATACAGTGTCTGTCACCACCATCTAACTCTGCAGTTGCTGTGTGTAAACAGCCATAAATGATACATAAATTACTGAACATGACTATCCTTCAATAAAACTTTATTTGCAAAAATGGATGGTTTTTTGATCAAACGCTGTTATCTAGTATTTCACTGAAGAAATGTCTCAATTTACTCTACCATTTTCATGATAATGGAGTTTTAAGTTATTTACCCATTTTTCTGTAAATTGGTCAATATTTCAATGGAGAATTTTACAAACGTTCCCTGTGTCCTAATGTGAGAAATTCTCTAGAATTGTGCTTTTTAACCTTAATGTATTTATCACTCAGTTGGAGAACTTGTTAAAATGTAGTATCACTTGGGCTGTGGGTAGTCCTGATTTTCTGCTGGTCTAACAAGCTCCCAAGCTGCCCCATGGACCAAATTTTGAAAAGCATGACTAGACTATAGAATAGAAGTGAAATTGCTCAAAATTATGTGATGTCAAATTGCACGTCAAGGTAGCTGATCCTGTTTACACACCTAGCAACAGCAACTACCACATTTTGTATCTCTGTGTTCACCCAACAGTTTGAATTTCTAGACTTTTAGTATGTCAGAAATTTGAAGGTTATGAAGTCATAACTTGCTTAAATTTGTTTTTCTCTAGTAACAGCTAGTTGAGCATCTTTTATTATTTATTGTATATTATATATATATGTGTTGTATATATATATTTATTTTCTTATCCAATTATTTGTGGTTTTCCTCATTGATTTGTATGAATAGTTTTCAAATTTACAATTTAATCTTCTGCCTGCAAATATTTCCGCCCAGGCTGTTTTCCTCCATCAATGTTGCATTTAGTGTAGAGCATTTTAATTTTAACATACTATAACTAAACCATGTTTTAGTTTTCATTTTAGATATTTGCTTAATAATTTCTCCCTAAGCTCCAAACTCATACAAATATTCCATTTTCTTCTTTACAATTTTTTCACATACAGTGTTTATCTCATTGCTTTTTTGTGAATGATGTGAAATAAGGAACTAATTTTACTTTTCTGTCAAATGGAAAACCATTTCTGCCACCAATTACAGAACAGCCTGATTTTCTGCTCTGATTTGTAGTTTTCTCCATTAGTTACCAAATATCTACACATATATTTTTGAGATTCTATTCTGATTTGTCATTCTTCTTCATATTACCATTACACTGTCTTATTTATTATAGCTTTATAAGTCTTGATGTTTATAGGGTAGTTTGTTCTTCAAAGTTGCTCTAGTTATTTTGATACTTGATTTTTAAGTTCTATTATTAACTGTAGATAATACAATAAGTGCACATAAGCACATTTAAATAAACTGCTACAAGCTGAACATATTTGTAAAATCAGTATGATGTGAAGAAAAAGAAATTCGCTAGTTGTCCATATATCTCTACTATGCCCATTTCTTGTCTAACACCCTTTTCCAAGAGTAACCAATCTTACTTTTAATAATAGTCAGTTTTGATTGTATTCTATTTTAACTCAAGTCAGTAGAGAATGTATCTTGATAGCTAACTAACTAGCTATCAAGAGACAGAGATATGGAAATATAAAGTACATATATGTTTATAAATATAACATGTATATATATATATGTTGTTGGTTAAATTCTGTTTTTAAGTTATTATCTGTTGTGCCTACTCTGAACATAATTATACATATCTCTAAATGAACTTACATGCATATTTCTGTTTGTTATTAAGCAAAAGTGGGATTGCTGAATTATGGATTATACCCATATTCAGCAATAATAGTTTCAAATCTTTTCCCAAACTGCTTGTGCCAATTGCTCTCAATATGAGAGTTCCATTTGCTTCACATCCTCACCATTTGATTATTTCTTATTAATATTGCAATTTAATTGACATATATAATGCTATCACATTGTAGCACTAACTTGGATATTCTTAATCACTAATAAAATTGACAAGTTTTTCATACATCTAGTTAAATTAGAAGCCCCTATCTCCTGAAATGTCTATTCAGGTCTTCACTCTACATCTAGGTGTTCCCAGAATCATACCCTCCCCTTTCCTGTTTGATATACTTGCTTCCCCTTTTCCTTGTTTATAAATACATCTCTCCCACCTCTCTCCTACAAAAAAGTGACTCTTCCTTCAAACTTCAAAGTCCATTTTAAAGGTTGTTCTTGCATCAGCCCCTTCTTGATCTCTCACTATCCTACCTTCAACGAAATGTGCTGTCTACGTCTTTTGATATTCTGCATAATTTTAGTTTAATTGCTGCTGATGGTCATTATTCCTTGAACAAGAGGTATTATTTTTGTACTTGCCTCTTATTCCTAGTTCAGGGTTTTCAATCTGCGAGCAGCACCCTACTAATAAGGCATGAAAACACTAGTGTTTTTACAGTCATAAATCACAAACATACCTTCTATGCTTAAATTTTACATATTGAAAGTAGACATATTAAAAGTAGGAAGTTAAAAAGTAGGAATTTTAAATGCTGAGTTAAAAAAATAAACATTCATGAAAGCTATACTTAAATATTTCCCTCCAATCTCTCTAGGGTGAATGTACTACTTCAGAGGTACTTGCTCTAGGTCTGGTATGCAAACTACTTCTAGAATAGTCCAAGTAATATATATTCTCAGTATTCAGTTTCTGTTGCAACCACCCAATTCTGTATTTGCATCATGAAGAAAAGCTTAGGAACATATTAAGTAGTAGGTATGATTATGTTTTGAAAAGCTTTATAGGGAGAGCTGATCTGTGGGATTTGACCCAAAGTCAAAGTTAACTGACCTTTGCTCTGGACTCTAGAGGAATTCCAAATTGGGATTCACTCTTTCAGAAGGTACTAATTGTTATATAAGCAGCAGTCATAGAAAAGTTCCAATTTCCTTTTTAATATTTCAAATAAATCCCTTTTATAGAAGATGAAGCTAAAGTCCAGAGATAAGAACATTTTGCTCTCTATATAACTGTGACACCTACTAACCACATCACCTTGCACTCATCACAGAATTATTATATTTAATAACAAACTTATTAATTTTTTTCATGATTAAGAAAGTCTGTTTTAGCAAATTTGGTCTCCTATTGTTGGAGTTTCTCCTCAAATTTTGCATCATTTCTTCAAAAATACTGAGTTTAAGCCTGAGAAACCTCAGCCAAATCACTAATAGAGTGGTTGAAATAACTTAAAAAGTGCAGTTAAAAAGAAAACCAGCCATTTGATTTCAGCATTCTTGAAAGTTGGCAAAAACTTGGATTGCAAAGAGAATTCTCAGGAGTTTCATTTCAGTAACTGTACCTGGTATTAATGATCCGCCAAGGTATTGTTTAAACATGCACTGTTAATGTATTATGCAAACAATACCCTGGCCAACAGCATGCAGAGGACTTTCACATACATTGCACTTAAGGAACAAAGTCATGGTTAATTCATGGCCAAGGACACTACTAATGTAAGCAGTAAATAAAGGCCTGTCCTGAGGGCCAGCAGATCAAGAAGGATGTTGCTACACTGGAAGTGCTCAAGGACAGACACTAACTCCTCTTAATTTGTTTTGCTTTGGCATCTAGGCCAAGACCTAGCATGTTACAGGCAACTACTGTGTGAGTGAATGAATGAATGAATGAATGAATGAATGAATGAATGAATGAATGAATGATACGACTGCTAAAGAATTCATATCCTCTCTAGAGATTTCTTGGTGCTCTCACTGCTTTCTCATTTCTTCCTTTTCATTAAGATGATGGAGGATGAAAGAATCTCATGAGAAGTTTTTAAATAATGATGTTTCATAGAAAATGAATTAAAGGCCAGAGTTGGAGAGTTATCAGAACAACACTGTACATCTTCCGGTAAACACTTTACAAATAAATTTTATTTTCTCCTATTTGTATAGGATCTTTTCAAAACCAAGCTCTAAAAATGTGAATCTAAAATTCTAAAATGTTCACCAACTTAGATTTCCAAATTTACTCCATCTGTAACTCCAGAAATATGAGGCTTTGCTTTATAATGCTATACATCAAATTCCCAGGGGGTGGGAAAATAAAATTCATGAGTGACACATTCCCAAAAGGATTATGGAAATTTCTGCTAGGAATCCCTTATGCTTACCTTTGTGTGATTCTTAAAGTCTCCCATTTAAGAACTGATTTTGAGTGAATGTAAGTAGGGAAGACTGCATCTGACAGCTCCCCAATTCCTTCATTCTTTTTTGAAATGTTTCCTAACAAAATACACAACTTTTATTCCATAAAAATACTTAAAATGTAAATATCTCTGGAAAGGAAAGAAACGACTGTTGACTTAGATTCACACTAAGGGGTAAATAGCTTATCAGAACTTTTCCAGAAAGTAAGTTCTGATAGCTACAGACTCCATGGAGAGAAAAAGGCACCAGGGAAAAGTAAAACAAATGTTGCCTCATTTACATTTTTGCTAGAGGCTTCCATGCTTCTTTATTTAGCTGTCTTTACTATATCAATTCTCAGGGATTGTGTCTGAGGACTTAAAACTCCAGTGTCAGTCCCACTCCTTCACTACTTGACCTTACCTCCTCTACTCACCTGTTTTTGTTTTGTTTTGCTTTGTTTTTGCTGCCAGGAGTCTCTTTGCCAAATGTATTTTCAGTTCCACCCCATCTATCTCGAAGCAGATACTTTCTCAATAGGACAAGATACTGAACAAGACCCTTAGAAGCCAGCTACCGAAGGTCTCAAGTCTTCCATAAAGACTCAAGCTACTGGTCAGCTCTTCTGGAAGTAAGATATTCAGCTTCTGAGCTGAATATCTGTAAATGGAAATTTATTGAATCAATACTGCCAATGAGCTGAGGGGAACAGGGCTGGGAAGGAGATGGAACTACAATACAGTCACACCAAAGGTATCAAACGATTGGATCCAACTTCAGAGTTGCCTTGAATTAAGGCAGAAAAACTGCCTCATTTGTAATCCAGCACTGGCCGGCTGTTGAATGAAATCTGGAAAGGAGATATGATTTTAGAGAGATCTTGGGCCAGGTTGCTCCCTTCAGCAAAGGGCAAGTCCTAAAAAGGCTTCTCAGATGAGGGCCACCAGCCACCAACATACACAATTGGAAAAATAAGTGCCTTAGTCCTGGAAGGGAGTGTTCATGGGGTCCATAGTATCCACCGACATATTAGTCACTACTCTGTGTAAGTACTACCCGCTTTGAATAGGGACTCAAAGCAAAGAAATACTGTTCATTATTTCATTAGAAACTTTACCAAAATCTGTTCTTCTTTTCAGAAATTCATGTCAACTCCAGTGATGTCACTGCAACACATCTGGATCCATCTACCTTGTGACTCTCACCTTGATCACAGCACAATGAGAACATCTGCCTGCTTCACTAAAAATGTGGTCAGACCCACATGTTTAAATGTTTGAAGTGCAGGTTATAATAAATTACTTTTCTGCAATTTCTCCTTTATATTTCTGTTATAATATGTGTGTAGTAATAATATTCATATAAATTTCATTTCAGGATAGTAAAGGAAGCACAGTAAAAATTTGAAATGAAAAAGAGAGAATTAGATATCTAAAAGTAATTTAGGTTGAGAGCCTGCCCTAGGGTCATTCCCAACTATGGCTGGCCATTAAAAACATCTAGGAAGCTGTAAAACATCTTGATGTCCAGGCAATGCCCCAGGCCAATTAAATCAGAACCTCAAGGAGTAAAACCCAGGCATGATTATTTTTGAAACTCTGCAAGGAATTGCAATACACAGTCTTAAAATCCTTAGCTCAGTGGTTCTCAAACTTGAATGTATCACAATCACCTGAGGGTTCCTTAAACCAGATTGCTGAACTACACCCCCAGTTTCTGCTTCCACAGTACTGAGTTGGAAATGAGAATCTACATTTATTATCAGTTCCACTATATCCCTGGTCCTGGTGGCACTTTATGAAACAAGATTCTGGAAACCTCACCTGTCACCCTTCTCCCTGGCCCTTTCCATCCCCACTCACATAGAATACGTTGGAGAATTGTTACCTTTGTCAACCTTCAGAAAGACCCTTTCCCCTCAATACAGCTGTTTCCAAATGCTACATTTTCCCATCCACTCGAGTAGCAACCAACAGCCAGGAGATAAGTGACCTCAAACTTCTTCCATGATTTTTTTTTTATCTCTTTTGTCTTGAATTTTCTTTTGTCATAGGTATGATTCCACAAATTACAGGTCTAGAAAAACCACTCCAAAACAAAAATGAATTGCTTCCTGTGATTTCTTCAACCCCCAAATTTATGCTCTGGAAAGTAGATATGTTCACTTACATCTTTTCACCCTAGCTGCTGTTTTTTGGTTTTTGTTTGTTTGTTTCCTGAGGTGAGTCAGATATAGCTGTTCTCTCTAACGCACAGAATTTTACTTGAAGGTTCTAGAAATCCATTACATTGTTTTGACTCAAATCAAGCAATGTCAGTAACGTAGTTAAGCAACAGTAATTTGGTTATGGCTCTCTTTTAGTTCCCTCTAAAATCAGGGTGCTTCACAGGAAGGATAAGATGAAAATTGTGTAATTCCTGCCTCCTGATAGTCCATGAAGTGGGACAAAGAACTTTCCAAATCTGGTGTTAAGACTTACAGCCTCAACTCCAAGTACTAAATCTAAAAAGGCGATTTGGAGATTCAGATTAAAAATTAACTTTCCTTTTCAAGAGAGCCTCAAGAAAAGGGACATCAAAAAAGTTCTCATTTTCTGTAGTAAAAGAAAAATATTCATACAATTTTTCAGTTTGGCCAAGATTAATAACTCATAATGTGAAGATATTGGCTTCTGTTGAAGTGAATATCAAAATTTATTGACCTGCGGAGTAAATATTAACAGAGGTGAAACTGAGGTTAATAACAAACCTCAAGGGATAATACATCTTTATATTTGCTGTAATAAAAAGTCAGCCCATATATAGCTCATACATACATTCAAAAACCTCTTTAACCAAAAAGCCTGAAATCTCTTTGCTATGACATATTGCTTAAATATATGACTGAATTTTCATTTGTATTAATATTCTCTGAGTATCAAGGCAGCCAGAAAAGCAAAACATTAATCACATCCTCTGAGGATCATCTGTAACCAATCAAAAGATAGCTGCTTTTTTAAATATGAGATCTGATTGGAAGAGACTGATACTAACCAACATCTCATTCTCTTTAATTTCACTGTTATCAGTGTATCGATTTGACCCATGCTAGCATTTGGACATTTAATAGGTCCATCATTTCCCAATACTCTATCTCTTAACATCTTACAAATCCAAATAAAAATGCTTATTGTCAACAAATTTAACAAACTAATATTTGTTAAGGAGTTTTTTTTTTTTTAATAGGAAATACACTTTTTACATGAACAAAAGAAGACATTTCTGGGTTAGGGTGCCAGGAGACCAGTGTGAGAATTCTGGTTCCGCTGCTTATTTACTCTGTGACATTCTACAAATCACTCAACTGCTACCTTCCTCCAATCAGTGAAGTGAAGATAACAATACTATGGACCACATAGGTTGTTGTAAAAGTGAGATGAGTTAGGACAGGGTACATGAGTATTTATTTTTAAAAAGTATAGGAAACATGTTCAACATCACTAAGTATCAAGGAAATGCAAATCAAAACCACAAGATACCACTTCACTCCAGTGAGAATGGCCTTCATTAAAAATACCAAAAAACAGCAAATACTGGAAAGGATGTAGCGATAAAGGAACACATTTACACTGCTAGTGGGATGTAAACTGGTCCAGCCACTATGGAAAGCTTGCATGAAGATTTCTCAGAACACTAAAAATGGATATAACATATGATCCAGTGATTCCACTCCTAGGAATCTACACAAAGGATATAAAGACACAAATTCAAAAGGAATAGCAGAATACAATGCTTATTACTATTTACAGCAGCCAAGATATGAAAAAAACTAAAATGCCTCAAAACAGAAGATCAAAAAGTCATAGTGTATTTACAAAATGGAATATTACTGAACAATCAAAAACTTTATTATTTATGACAACATGAATGGGGTTAGAAGGGATTATGCTAGCTATAATTAGTCAAAATGAAGAAAATGCTTAATGGTCTCACTTATATGTGGAATATAGAGAAACCAAAAAAATGAAGAATAATTCAAAACTAACAAACTGATCATGGAACTGAAGCATACAACAAAAGAAGGGGAGGGAGGTGGGACAAAACAAGGGAGGGAATTGAAGACAAGGGAATACGGTGATGGTTTGTGAATGATATGGTGGTGGGAAAAATATGGGGACTGGAACAATGTAAGAAAAATAATTTTAATTTAAAAATTATAGGAAAAGGAGAACTTTAAGATCAATTTTCCCAAAAGTTTCAAGACTTTGTGGGTATATAATCCATTGTTTTTCCTCCTACTTGTCCTGAACTATTTGTTACAATGTTGTTACTACTAACATTCACTTAAATTTAAATTTAGTTGCCAACATCCAAAATTTTAAATCTTATGCAAAATAATCAGGATTTGCAATTTTTTCTTACAAAACACATTTGTACTGGACTCACTTCAGAGACCAATATAAAGAGATATTAAGGGGAAACTGCCTGCAGAAAAAAGGGCAGGTCATTCTCCCTCTATCACAAAACATATAAGCTCCATTTACCACAGTCTCCACCACACTCTATTACCCTCCCCTGTGACACTGAGTGGCAACTGAGTGGTAAGTCATTAACACTCTAGTTTTTCCTCAGAAATGAAAAACTTGGCCGGACATGGTGGTGCATGCCTGTAGGTGGCAGCCTAGGAAGACACAGCTGGGGCCAGGGATTGTGGTTTGAGTCCCACTGGGGGCACATAATGAGACCTAGTCCCCAAAAAATAGCTGGCTATGGTGGTGCATGCTTGTAATCCCAGCTACCTGGGAAGCTGAGGCTGTGGACTGCTTGAGTCTGTGGTACCCTGGGCAACGTGAGCCTGCCATGGACAAAAATTAGCAAGACCTAGTCTCCAAAAAAAAAAAAAAAAAAATGAAGAAACTAGTTGAGTCACATTTCAAGAAAAAAAGGTGAGCCAGCCATACATTTTTAGAACATATTTTTGGACTTATTATGTTAACAAAGTATGACTGTAGCAAAAGAATACAACTTAGTCCACCATTAGGAAAACAAACCATGAGAATAACCATGACTGGTATGTGAGCATTCTCTATGAAATGCTTAATGGTCTGTAAAAGAGATTGAAATTGCAAAGTAGTTGTTTCTGTCTAAAGATGGATGATGTTATGATATGAATATATGATTCTTACATGTGTGACACCTGTCTTGCCTATGTAGTTATTTGTATTCCTAACTCTTAATGTAAATCAAATTTGTCATTACATAAAATGAAAGGACTGACACCAGAGAAGATAAAGGACTTGACTAATTATAGCAAGTTAATAAGAGAGTAAGAGACTACACCCTGAGTCTCTGCATGTGCTAGTTGTACTGAAGTCTGTTAAAGTATGAATCAATAATGTTTGGGTAGAAAATAAATTCTTTTTCCTAGTAGAGTTCCCTGTGGCAAGTACAGGCATATGTCACTGCTCTAGGCATCCTAGACTTGAATTCAAAATTAGAGTGATTTGTCTCAAATTTTTTTATTTTAATTCAGTGTAAATTCATGGAAATTTTTTGCATAGTGAAATCTGGAAGATAGTTTTAAAGATGTCATTTTATTTTCGATGATCTCTAATTTTTTCAAAGATCTCTTGCTCTCTTGTGTTTCAGTGAGCTTATTGAAAATGACCTCTGTCTAATCTGTCAGTATTGTTAATCACAATAGTCACCACTAACTCCCCTCTTAGTTTTAGTATTCTGGTATTTTGATAAGTACACTTAAAAGGCAGTCATTTTATTGATGTAACGTCATTGTTTCAGAATTTAAATAAATCTAAAATTATTTGCATATTGATTGCATAATTAAAGAATTCTCTGCTGCATTCATACTTTGTATTGAACAAAGCTTTCTTGTTTAGAAAGTATTTCTCTAAGCTCCAGAATCCTCAAGAAGAAGAAGAAAATAACAATTTATAAGGTAAAGTTTCATTCATAAGAATAATTCTTATCTAGTTCAAAGGATTTCTGAAGGAGTGGCATATAAATATGAGAGCTTTAAAATTGGAACAGGTAATTCGGTTTAGAGTATCAGTAATACAAGGTAAAACCAGAGAAGAAACAGATAGACCAAGAATGCTTTGTTTGAGACAAAAAAATTTGCAATATCCTAAATATCCTCCCCCCCCACACACACACACATACACATATACACACAAAATTTGAGAAATAACTCAAACAGCAAATACACTATATGGGAACAAACAAGAGTCATTTCAATACTTAGAAAACACTATGCAAAATATACACATAATGTTCTGATTTTGGTACTAACACATGGTTTCTTATTTTGTCTTATTTTTAGAATGAGCTGTTATATTCTTTTAATGAGGAAATTATATTTCTTCTTTTTTGGTAAATATTCTTTTTCTTTATTATATAATATACTTTTGAATACCACTTTGTTTATTGAATACTACTTGATTTAATAAGTTTCTCTGCTGATTAAGCATGTTTTCAACACATTCGTAATTTTTAGACATTTTATAATGTGTTTTTATTTTGTGTTTGAATATATTTCTACTCAATTTCTGGTTTTAAAAATTATTTTTAAATCCCTGAGCATACTTTTAAAAGATAGTAATAGTGCAGGTAATGTACAAATTAATTACTAAAATGCTTTAATTTTCAATAGGCAATCAAAAGACTTTGTATGTACATTTCTCTTATCTTTATTTAAAAAAAGCAATAAAAGTGATGTTTTGCTTGCAAATGAAGGTACTATAGATAATCTGTGTGTAATTTAGAATTAAGCTCTACATAAATTATATCTTTAAAGTAATTCCTACAGGCCAGGCATGGTGGCGTGTGCCTGCAAACGGCAGTCTAGGAAGCCACAGCTGGAACCAGGGATGGTAGTTCGAGTCCCGCTCCGGGCAACATATCGAGACCCATTTCCGACAAATTAGCTGGACGTGGTGGCGCACGCCTATAATCCCAGCTGCCTGTGAAGCTGAGGCTGGGGATTGCTTGAGTCTGTGGTACCCCCAGCAACGTAAGCCTGTGGTTCCATGGACAAAAATAGTGAGATCCAGTCTCAAAAAAAAAAATTCCTACACGCCTGTAATCCCAGCTATCTGGGAGCCTGAGGCTAGGGATCACTTGAGTCCATGTGTTCGAAACTACCCTGGGCAACACAGAGAGACCTAGTTTCAAAAAAATAGGCAGATGTGGTGGTGCATCCCTATAATCCCAGCTACCTGGGAGACTGAGACTAGGAATCATTTGAGTCCACAGGTTTGAAATAACCCTGGGCAACATAGTGAGACTTAGTCTCAACATTATAAAATAATAATAATAATAATTCCTAAAATTGTAATATGCACAAGAATCTGAGGACCTTGCTAAACTTCAAGGTTCACAAGGATGGCTTGGACTCCGGTATCTGTAATATTTAACAAACTCCATGCAATGTTGCTACCAGTGAGGATCACACTAGAGTGTGCCACCTCCAAAAATGTAGACTCAACTCAAATGAATTTGAAAGCTTATCACTGGTAGGGTCATTTTAAATCAAATGATTGCATTGAAAGGGACTAGTTGGGGCAGTGAAATAGGAGTGGTGGGGTGAACTTGGCTTTAAAATTCAAATGAGGATTGAACTGAGAGTTAATAGAATCTTGTGAAGGGAAATCTAAAAAACATATACCCAATGATGGAAGTAGAAGAAAATGGTTGAGGTTATTTCAGTGGCTTCCTTCTTAAAATTGATGGCACAATAAGAAACAGGTGGAGCCAGAATTTTTCTATCAGAATCTCTTATATTTCATCCACATCCTAGAAGCAGGACATACTGATGGTCTCCTCTTGACTTCCTTTGTCTTCTCAGACAGTTTCTCCTTAATTACGGCAGCCAGGGTGCACCAGACAGGAGGGGATTGTTTCAGTGATATCTCAATGGCATACTTGTCCCTGGGGTCCATGACCATCTCTGGGCAATTGCTTGCCCCAGTCATGAAAGCCTTCTGTTGGGGTCCTTTCTTCATGATCTGTACAGCGGCAGACCCAGCCAGGGACCTACTTCCAGTCCCAGTGTAGGCCTCATAACCTCCTGTTGCTGCAGTGTTTGTTGCAAGATCTGCTTGGAGTAGCTGTACTCTTCCTCCAGTTCTCTGGTTCCATGAGTCACTCAATCTTCAACCCTGTTGGCACCATGTCCCAGCAGGACTCAGGACCAGGGACATATGTTATTTCTGATGCCCAAGAGCAGCCTTCATTTTTATAAAATTGAGCATGTCATGGGAAATTTACTTCCTAAGTAATGGGGTTCTCCTCATATTTCTCTATGTGCTTGCATTTTAGGTTGGCTCACAGTGGTGCCAAGGTCACGATCACAATATAACCTTTAATTTTTATGGGCTAATGACTACAGTAGAGACAACTATAAGCAAATACTAAATAATTCTTTCCCAACAGGAAGAAGGGCACAAGAACAATCTAGTTTTTTGTTTGTTTGTTTTTGTTTATTCTGGTGTTGGAAGGTAAGTCTTCTTCAGGAATTTCTACCTTTGCATTATTGACCAGAGCTGTGAAACCTGAGACCACTCTGGCTTATAGGAGACCAGAGGTTTGAGCTAACAACATCATAGTAATATTTCTAACTCAAATTTTGTGTCACATATTGAGGTGCATTATGTCTTCATTGGCCAAAAATAGTCCTACAACATCAGTATCAGCATAAACATGAATAAGATTGCCATTCAGTTTCAGGTGTCCCTGTTTGGATGACAAAGTGTATGGCTAAGCTTTCTGTCACAGAGAATGACCAAAGCAGTGTTGAGCAAACCAACATTTAGTATCTGTCATACTCCAGCAACCAAAAAAATTGAAAATCAATGTAAATCTTAATTTACAGTCTTCCATGAAAACAACAAAGGGATATGTATTTATAACATGAAGCTAAACTTCTTACAGGTTTTCCTTCCCATCTCTCTTGCTGTCAATAACTTGCACATGCATCGCTGGTGCCTTCAAGCGTGTCCCCTCTTTCATTTAATTCAGATAATTCTCTAACTCACTCTGTCAGCCTACCTTTTCTCCTTCCCATCCACTCTATAGCCCAGGTTTTACTGTGGCAGCTACTCAGTCTCTCTACTACTCTTTTTACTTTTCTTCTAGCCTCATCATCCTCCCTTAGCAAAGGTGCTATTGCACTGTTACTGTTGACAACCATCTTGTAATTGGAGGGGAATCCATCTGAAACAGGCAGATGAAGGATGCTGGGTCGAGTCTATCCCCCCATGGGATTCTGGAAATGTCAATCACAGACCATCTTCAAGTCCATCTGAGTCAGGTTTCTATTAATAGTATGTGAGGACAGCCTAACAAACATGCGATCTCTGTACAACTGAGTAAATCAGAGGATAGAATTTTCCATTTTTTGATCGAGTGGAAAGAAGGCTTCATAAATTTTTTTGGCTAATTTTTTATTCCCATTGCCAATAATATGCCCTTCTTTTGCTCTTTTTAAAATATATAATAGGAAATCAAAATTCAAATATTTTGATGAAATTTTTGTATGTATATATATATAGAGAGAGAGAGACATCAGTCATTCTATGCTAAATCATTTCAAAATCAAAGACAGTGACTCACTAAGTTGGTGTTGATAAGTGAGAATAACTGATCCCCTCCCTTAGTAGGAATAAGCTAAAGTTGTGTGTCTAACTGATTGGAAGGTGCCATAGTACATATGGACCCACAAGAAATGTCAAAACAGAGTAGAATGGCAAGGCACTAACTTGATTTCAGAATGTGAAGCTTTAGGACCAGGCTTCTCTGAAGCCAAATACTGGGTAGTGACTATAGTGCATAGAGATGTTGATGGTCACCCCCCTGGGAAACAAAAACTAATGGAGGAAGGGAATTTCGTTCCAGAAGCATGAAGGCTAGGTCCCAAACAGTATATACTCATGACAAACAGATCTTTTTACTAAGGAAAGTCAGAAGCTATGATGAGATGACGCCAGGACAGAGTCAACCTTGAAGAAAGCACTAGGAGATTATTTCAAACCTAGAACTCAATCAGAATGGGAAAGAATGAATGACATGAAATTCAGAAAGTCCATGTCAATCTGCCTGTCTTTGGAACTGTTTCTTTAAATCTTGCCCTCTGTTATGATCTTTGATGGTAAAAACAAATGCGGTAATGTGTTTTTAGCTTCTTATACTAAACCTGTGTGTGTGTGTGTGTGTGTGTATAACAAGCAACACTGATGGGAACTTCTTCCATATCTGACCAGTATGTCATTTATACATCCCCAATGAATAGCTTGGATAGTAAAGCTATACAACCATAAACCATTGCCTAGCTTAGCTTTTCCCAGGTGGTCCTCAACTGGCATGCTGATATAGGGTCTACTCAGTAAATCAAACTCTAATAAAGGAGGTAGCTATTCTAAAAAGAAAAGGACAAGGGAAGGAAAGAGAAAAGTCAATAAAAGAAAACTATGTAACTTACTTGTGAGAAGAAGGGACTGGAGGACCATCAGAAATGAGGAGAAAAAGGGCAGTGAAGAAAAGGAGGGAAAGCTATCCCTGAAAGGTGATGGATTTATTATAGTTCCAGGGGATGCTGAATGAGATAAATGAAATACACATAACCTGTTTTGAGCTCCTGCTCAGAAAAACAAGCACCACATAAACATCCTATTTAATGTGTTTCTCACAGGGCATACAAAAGGGTACTTAGTCATTTCATAGTTGAATAATGCTGTATTATCCAAACAAAGCTAGATTTAAACTAGTAAATAACTGCATTCACCCAAAGCATGTGTATATATAGCAAAGATTTTTAAACCAAAGGATATAAATTTGAAAGGGGTTATTATATTATTTCTCATTTATTATATGTAGCACTGGATGGTGAATACAGAAAAGACAGCCACTCCTCAAATTCTAGGGCACAGACCAATGATCCAGAAAGAAATATTAGTTTTCATTTATTGAACATCAGTAATGTGGTTCAACATCAGACAGAGGTTTAGGTACTATTCATTACAAAGTGCTTTGACATTTAAATGGGTAGAAACATCCTAGGAGAGAAGGGCAGGAGCCAAACAGCAACAGATATGAAGGGATTATTTTCTTCCCTTGGGGTTATTTACACAAACTTAACTTGGTAGATGTGTGCTAAGAGGATTTGTGATGTCAGCTATCTGCAACCATCCAATCTCATCTATCAGCCTGGATTATGTGTCCCAACTAAACTGGAAAAGAATAAAACTTTTATTAGAGTATCCTAATATTCTAATAATAATAAATTTTTATTCAAATAGAAATGGTAAGTGCCAAGCAGAGTAATGACCCAGTGATGTGGAAATATCAACTGGAGGCAATCAAGTTTCCTACTTGATGTCAAGGTGATGCATATGACATTTGTTGCCTGTATAATTCTCTTTCCTACTTCCAAAAGAGAAGCCTTTAGTGCTGAGATATTCATGGCAAGATCAGAATCACTTCCATTTGGATAGTGTTTTCATTTGCTACTATCTCTCTGTGATATGTGTCTAGCATCAGTTGGTCTCTGTATAATTTGTCCAGTGGAGGTTAGTTGCAATTTCCATCTGGGCAGATACAAGATCCTTAAATTGACAGATGGAACAAAAGTCCAGAGAGACAATTAAGATTGAGACTGATAACTGTAGTTCAACAAATACTGAATACCTTTGATGTAGTATAGTAAAATAATTAGAAGGATTTCCTGCCCAGAAGAATTTTAGTCTTGAGAGAATGGTACATCAACCCATATTACAGATGATAAAAGGCAATTAGAATATAGTATGTATTTAAGATGTTTCGGGTCCTGTTCATTTCAATTCAGGTATCCCTGTAGTATATTCATTTCAGATTATATAGTTGCAATAATTCCTGCATGAGATATACAGATGATAAAATTGGATATGAAAGTTGTTATCCACTGCTACATTAAAAAAAAAAAAAACACACCAACAATCCTTTTACTTTTACCACACACATACCTAATAGTTATCAGGGCTCAGCAAGATGGTTTTATTCAGGTTACTTAGAGAATTGCAGTGATTAGAGTCCTCAGAAGACTTGTTCAATCATGGACTAGTACTTGGAATAGAAGACCCTGACAAACTAGTCATGAAGCATCAGAGGCCTCTTGGGTACATCTATCTGCATATGATCAGTCCAGCATAGATGTGAGAGAGAATGAGACAGGCTTACTAGCTTTTAGGAAATGGGCTTCAAGGTCACGGAGTGCCACTTCTACCATACTCTTAATAGTTGAGGCAGTCACCAATATCTGCCCTGTATCACAGGAGAGACAGTAACTCTACCTCTTAATTAAGAAAGAGCAAGTCCTCATACAGCACATGGAACCAGATGTTACTGCATTTTTAGCAAATACAATCTGTTCCCCAAATGTCCACTTTAAAAAAGGAGAAACAAATGTATCTTGAATAACCCTAAGATGGTGCGCTGAAATTTTTATCTGACATACCAGTGACCATGTGTGATTCATTCCTCTTATAAGAACTAAGAACCAATGATGTAGCCTGGTGTCATTTTACAGTTGTGCAAACTAGAGCATGGATGGAGTTAATATGTTGCATAGGATTTCTTAGTCAGATAATGTCCAAACAAGGCCAGATTCTACATACCTGAGCCCCAACTTCATTCCTTTCTAATCTTTTCCCCTTCTGACTCCCCTTCACACACCCATTTCTTGCACAGAGCTAGGCAGACACATGGATCCTTGCTCTTACCATGACCTAGTATAGTAGAGGTCAGTATCAAGGGCTGCAGTGCATCCAGACATGGAATTAAAGGACACTGGGTTCCCTAAATGTGAAGAGAGCAAAGACCTCCTCCAGTAATGATGGTCTAATCCTGGTGGGGACTCACCCATCACAACAGACACCAGCCATACACAACTGCTACAAAGATACTAGTATGTCTCTAGTGCATGTTACCTTATTCTCTTGTCCCATACCAAGGTAAGAAGATAGTTCCTCTGTTTAAGCCCTCAACCAAAGCTCCGGTATTCATGGCTTTTGGTTGGAAAACTTAAGTTTAAAATTCATTTGTACTAGAGGAAAATAAAATGTGATTTTCTACTTGCTAGCAGAAAAAAAATGTTAAAGTTACTCCTTAAATCTTTTTGGAAGTTAAGTCACTTGTGCTGAAAAAAAAAAAAAAGATGAGTCAGTAGAAACTAAATCATGGTCAGATGGATTAAATTTTTCTCAATAAAGTTATTTTTAAAGAAAGGCAAAGTGTTTAGAAGAACGGGTTTCCAGTAGATTTTTATATTCACACCCATCATCTTTCTATACTTGAGGCTTATCCAGCCTGTTGTTATGGAAATAGGTGATGTGGTCCCAAATTCAACAGTATTATTTCACTGCAAGATTAACCAAGAGAGCAGTTAAAATATTGAACTTTAGTATTCTACTAAGTACAAGAAAGAAAATAATAGACAGGAAAGAATTTACATTGACATTTTAAATTTCTAAAGCTTTGGTTCCAGTGAGGAAATTTCATTTGACTGCTTTACCTTCCTAGATGGGGATTTAATTGTACAATTGACTTCAGAGAAACCCAGCATGTGAAAATTGGAAATGTCTTAAAGAAGATTTTTGTCCAAATGCTCTACTTTACAGGTGATGATACAGAAGGTCTGAGAGAAGAATCTTACTCAGTCACATAATTGGTGGGGTAAAGAGTATAACTCAGAACTCCTAATTTCAATGCTAATGCATTGTCTACACTACCATGCATTTAAACCGACTTACAAACATTTTGACAAAAGCAGGAACAATTAAGAACTAAAGGTGGAGGAAGAAGAGATTGTTCAAAAAGACATGCCACTTCAACATGTTGCCCTCTGATAATAGTCTGGTTTTGTTAGAAGTTCTCTGGTTCCCCCACCTTGGTTCACAGGTGAGATAGCTTATACTATCGGCCTCAGAAGAGCAACAGACCATCTAGTTAAGGCAATCATCATAGTGCAACCACTTCCACTAATTTGGTCGTGATGGTCACATTATCAACCAGAACTAGTGAAAAACAGTTTCTTTTTCTTATTTTATGCTGAAAAACTTTATATCTGGAATTATCCAGCTGAATTTGAGTTAGAGAATCCCAATTTTTTTCAATATCCAAGGCATTATAGTCAAAAGCCTGTGGAATATATGTCTTCTCTCCATCAGGTCTTATGAGGGTGCTAACCTTGGCAACATCGGTGTCAAAGAGCCTCTTCATAGCCTGTTTGATTTGGTCCTTACTAGCCTTGCCACCTACAATGAAGACAAATATGCTGTAGTCTTCTCTCTTTTTCATGACTGACTCTATGGTCAGGAGAACTTGATGATGTCATAGTTGTCAAGCTTGATTTGCCTGGTGACTCTCTCCTGAGGATATCCGGCTTTCTTCAGAGTTTCAGTGTCTTAGTCTGCCAGAAGGTGGGTGATGTGAGGATCTTCTTTCTTTTGTGATTGAGGACACCTTTCAGCATTGCTTTCTTGGTGTTCGAAGCTTTGACTTTGGCTTTGGGAAGAAAAGAGAGTTCCTTCTTTATTTTTGGTGTCTTCTTCATGAAAAGCTCTTTTTATTTTTAAACTTGTGAATGTATTTCATTCACTCCCTCTTTCATCTTGAAAGAGAGAAAATATTGAGCTTGAGGCCATTGCAGCCATCTTCCTAAAACTTGGATGTTGGGAAGAAAGTCAGCCTCTGCTATCTATCAGAAAGCAAAGCCAAGAGATGAAAGAAACCATATGCGCGTGACATTGTTTGAACGCTGAATCCAGTCATGTCTGAAACCACCTCCAACATGTACCTTTCAGTTAATGATGAGTTACACATAATCACTCAAGCAAGTTTGTTTGGATGGTGATCTCAGGGAAAATGGAAGAGTAAAGAGAGATGGGGGGAGGGGCGGAGTGACAATAAAGGGAGTGCTATCTATCATACAAGTTGCCACTATGAAAAGCTGCAACTGATCCTACTGAAACTCTGGTAAAAAGCGTGTGACACTTGTTTCCTCTAGCTGGAACATATTTAAGAGTCAAGAGACCTGAAGTATTTATATACTGACCTTCATAAGTCACTGTTTGAGGGAGGTGAATGAGTTTCTAGCCTGCTACACATGTAAGCAAAACAGGTTCATGTGATGGTCCTGGCGGTTGGGAGTTGAACTTGCATCTGCTGAAACAGAAGAGACCAAGGGTACCTATACAAGGTCCTCAGGATTCCTGATCAGCCTCAGGGTGTAATATTCCACTCTCCTTGCTCCATAGCTATAAGAAGTCCTTGGCAGACTTTAGAAGCATGGGACAGAAAGAACCTGACTACTTTGAAAGTCATTCACTGTCCAGGAACATCTAATTAGACTTTACAATAGCAAGAAACAAATAATTGCGCTAAGTCCTCAAATTTTGGGGATTGTTATGGCTCTTGGCCCACCCTGACTGACACCAGGAGAAAGCAGATACTCATATAGCCAGCTGCTTACATGGCTTCACTCCTGTATTAGTGAATGATAGAGGATAAAACCAAATTACTTCTGTGTTCATGAAAACCAGTGCTATGCCATTAGAAATGCCCTTCAGCCTACAATGGCATGACAGCAGGCAGATGCAGAAATCGTTTGTTTTGTTTGCAAGGTAAGTCCTGACTTGGAAATACAGAGAGTTTCTGAACTTCTGCCTTTGGCTGCATTGTTTCAACTTTCTCTACTGAAGAACAGCTCTGATGAAATCTTCCAGTCATAACATACTTCAGGTGCTACAGACACATCTAAGACTGAAGATTGAAACCCCGCTGGTGGCAGATAACAATCCTGAAGGTAGTCCTTATCTTTAAGCAGAATGACAAGCAAAAGATCCATACATATCTATGGCTCCTCTTAAAAGGGAAGTTGGCTTCATGGTTACTGTCCCAGTGAGGCCAACAATGACAAGATATCCTCACCGAGCTCCATCACTGAACATTATCAGGACCTCCAAGGAACAGGGCATCCTATGAGTTCACACTGCTTAAGAGTTTGTTCCATACCATGCCAAGTGACTAGACATCACAATAGGCATGTGGAATGAACATCACTACCCTAACTCAGTAGTCAATTCCACTTCACCTCATGACAGTGTCAAGTAGTACCATCACCCACAGTTTTCAGGTGAGATGACTGAAGCTTGGGGAAGAAAAGTCCTCTGTATAGAGTGAAGAGGCAGGGAGTGACTGAGCTGCCAGTCATCTCCCATCATGCTTCCCCCGTGACCTCCTGCCTGCACACCACACATGTATGAAACTGAATGTAATGAGAATTCAT
Source organism: Uropsilus gracilis (assembly GCA_004024945.1). NCBI lineage: Eukaryota > Metazoa > Chordata > Mammalia > Eulipotyphla > Talpidae > Uropsilus > Uropsilus gracilis. The sequence goes on along the minus strand of PVHY01009282.1, from coordinate 34,696 downwards.
GAGGTGGACAAGCTTAAAGTTGCACATTTTTCTTACCTTTTTTTATTTTGCATATTTTACATTCTCATTTTGCCTACTCTAAATGAAATTCTTTTAAATTTGTATGTCTGCCAAATTTTTCTTTCAAACAGCTTTTGCTGAACATACAACACACATGAAAATTGTTGTTATATTTCATTGTGAAATTCTCCTTTATTTTTTTTAATTAGGTGACTTTTTTCCTCATGTTTATTCATTCATAGTAAAGTTCTCTATTTTTTTTTTTTTTTTGCATCGGTGTAGTATTTTGGTGCACAGAATTCTATAGACTTATGCATCATTTTATATCCTATGATGTTTCCTTATAAGCAGCACACTGATGAATTTTACTTGTTTTTCCATTATCTATACTTTTGATCCTTTCTCACTCCCCCAATCTTAGCTTTAAAATATTTATCCAAGTATATTACCTAAGAGGTTAACCAAATTAATGTAAGCAGCTATCTAAATATTTTCTTCCAATAATTACAGGCTATGCAGAGTTAGCATCTGTAACATTCTGTTGAAGAAATAAATGAATGTGATACACATATTTTGATGCCCTTTTTGTATAATGCCAAAGTGTTTTCCCATCCTCACTTATAACAATAAGATTTAACTTTCTGAATATTCTTTCTTTTTCATCTCTGGTGTACTGCTCCACCTCATTCTTCCTTCCCTCTCTTGAAGAAAAATGACAGTGACAAAACACATCTCAGAAATCAATTCCAGCAGCTGCAACCCTAAGGAAGGACTGCCTCCCTCCCCCAGCTTGCATAATCCCCTCCCCAGGTAGTGTTTGCCCTGAGGGTACCCACCTGCTGATCATTCCCCATAAGAATGACCAAATTTTGTAAAATTTCACAATTTATAGTACAGTCTCCTCAAGGTTAAGTCATTTCATTTCCATGGGAACCCAGTGATGAGAGTGAGACAGGAATCATTAACTCCTGTGTTAAATGTGAAGGCCCTGCCTAGCAGGGTTCCTGGATTCACTCAAAGGCTGATGCAGTTTTTTCTCTCCAAGCCCCAAGCCCTTTAAGCCAAATGATACTCAATCTTTGCCACACTTTGACTTCTGAGTAAACTGGCCCTGCTACACCCAGGCACCAGCTTTGCGACTTTCTGCTACCAACAAACACAGTAGTAAAAGTTGGCTCCATCTTCTAAGTAGTGGGATTTACACAGAGACAGGTATATGTGGGATATCTGATAGCCAATCAAGAAACTTAGGGTCCTTGACAGAGGCTGCATGTATGAGGATGGAGGACCTTCCCCAACTATTCACAGCTCCCTAAAGAGTCCAGAGGTCCTTAAATACGTTGGCCTCGGGCACCCTGAGTATTAGCTCTACTATTTCTGCCACAGTAAGCAATTTACAACCTCTCCCAACTTGCAAAATAGAGGAAAGATTATTAATATCATAGTAAAATTTTAAGAATCATATGATGTGGTTAAATGAAGTGCTTAAAATAGGAATCCAATATTTATCATCAATAAAATCTGTAACTGTATATGGTCACCATGATAAACAGATAAAAATTAGACAATTGTGTACAATTCACAAGATGTGGATAGAACAGAGAAACAAAAAATACAACCTAAGGAAGTTTTGTCATTCCATGTTTAGAATCTCCGCACATGAGTATCAAATACTGGTTTTACTTCATCTTGTCCAAAATTTTTCAAAAATAATAAGAGTAGGATCTCATGCCACAACATTCTACATGTGTAAGAGGAGCTGGAGAAAATGTCTAATTATGACTGCAGAACTGCTAGGGAGACCTTGGATTTGATCTCTGAGGAGCAGTTCCAGCTGCTCCTTGGGGGTCCTGTGCTGGTTCAGGTTCCATGCAGAGAGGAGCTAGACCTTAGAGTGTGGATTTCCAGGGTCAAGAACTGAGTAATCCTGGGAAATTTCAATCCTGAGGTTCCAAAGTAGCAAAGCATCTAGATCTGCCTGCCTTTGGGGAAGCCTAGATTCTGTTGAAATCTTAACCCTTTAAAGGACACTAACAGTTTTCATTTGGCAGCTACAGTCCCTGAAGCTGAAATGTTTCAGCAGGAAGAACCAGTGTCCTTAGAAGGACTGTGTGAGAAAGTAAGTTCTGTGTCTACATTGAATTTGCCAGGCAAACTTCAGAGATCTGACATTGATAGCTAAGAAAAAAAAAACAAACACTACTGGAAATCAGGGTTCTGCCTCAAGGATCCCCCATTCCAGTTACTCTTGCTGCACAACAAATTGGAAAATTCATTACTGTAAAGAATTAAATTATCTTTGCAGAAGTGTTCATTTTCTGAATTAAAATAATAGACATGATTTCTATTTATAGCAATAAGGTTTCCCTCTGGGCTGAGGGAAGAATATTAACTCCATTGATTCATTCCATGTATTTTGAGTGACTACTCCAGATTCTTTGATAATTTTTGAGAACAGGTTAAAAATAAGATCTAATTCACACCTCTTAGACAATACTACCTTGTAGTTTGTGGAAATGTAAGTTTATAGCAGGCTCTGCTAGTTTATACTAGTATAAGGCTATACTAATTCATAGTCTAATCAAAGAGAAGGACATGCTTCTGGCAAGGATGTGTGAAATGAAACTATAGGAAATTTTGCAAAGATGGTTGTAATAGTATCTCCCATCATTCCACATGTACTTTGGAACCTTTCCACTCACCCATCAAGAGGTAGAGCTGAATGCCCCTGCCCTCAAATCAGGGAAGGTAATGATACTTCTACTTTAGAGAATATGCAAAAAATGCCACTCTACCTTTTCTAAAGCTAAGTCCTAAAAGGCAGTGCCCACCTCACTCTTTAGGCTTGACTTTCAGGGCTATAAACCTAGTCCTACTGCCCTGAGGACATCATGCTATAATGAAGCACAAACCCAAGCAGAGAGACTGCACAGAGAGGCTCTGAGACCACATGAAAACAGAGAGATGCTTGGTCAGCTGACAGACACTCCACCACATCTCATTCCAACTGCAGTCATCATCTGGCTGTAACTCCATGAGGACCGTAAGTGGGAGCATCCAGCTGGAATCTTCTGGAATTCTGACCCACAGAACCCAAGAGAGGTAAGATGGACACCACAGCTCCACAGATGCTGCGCTACAGCCCACGTTGTGCAGAAAGTCAGAGAAATAAGGAAACTGGAGGCAGAACTTTGTTTTGTTTACCAGTCTTTAGTCTGTGTGATCACAGTGCCTTGCACATAGTTAGAATTTGTTTTGTAAGCACCTTCCCTTTCCCCACCAGTCTTCAGGCTTTTTCCTCTCTCTCTTTCATTCCTTTTGCATTCTCCTCTCTCCTCACCACCCCACCCCACCCCAGGGTGACTCAGGCCTCTTATCCCTGCCACCTAGACCTAAGTATGCCCATTCACACATTCACACACCCCTGGACCCATGAGTACAACCATGGGGAGGACTCAATACCACAGGTGCTGGCTTAGAAACCAATAGCAGAAGGCTAAAAACCCTGAAAACTCATTTACCCTACAGCATTCAATTTTTTTTTCTTTTTGACTTTTACTGAGTAGAGGTGAATGTTGGGTACACTGGTAGCATAAATGAAGTAAAATTAGTAACTGACCAAATAGGAAACATCTTTTAAGTAGGTACAGGCCTTAGATTTCAATATTTTTCAAACAAAGAAAGGCAGAGAAAGCCTGGTAGAAGGGAGATCACAGGAGACATTTCATTCTCTTCAAGTCACAGGAGAGTTGGGTAGATTCGGGACTCATAGGTAAAATAATGGAACATAAGAATGTATAGAGTGGGAAATGTAACTGAAGAGGTAGCAGAACCAGAGTAGGGGAGGCCTCCCATGCTCAGCAGCCATGGGGAGAGACCCCACTCCCTATCCCTCTTCCAAGCAATACTGGATCGAGGCAAATAGGCTTCTACTGTTTCATGGGGTGGGGGGGGGGTGTTCTTGTGATGTCTATCATTCAGAGGGTGACAATTCTGAAGCTACTCAGCTCTACACACATTCTGAGAACTTCATCTGCTCCTCAAGCTAGGTGAAGGGTATTCTAGAGATGGGATGTCAGTCCCTTCAGCCCTTGAATCTCCAGGTCATTTTGGGGTTTGGGAGAAACTTCCTATCTCAGAGACATGCTGGGAAGAGGAGGAGGGGGGGGGATACACTGGTGCCTAAGCCCTTGGTTTTTCCCAGAGTTCTCCATTATATTTTCTAGATCATTATTAGTTTGTCCAGGGAAGGATGACTTGGATGTCTAGCTGCTTTTGCAAATGTGTTGTTTGTTTGACTGAGTCTTACAGTTTTAACCTTGACTGTTATGATTTAACTTCTTTGTTATATGTGTCCTGTAGTGACATTCCTGAAACAGTGTCATCTGTTACACAGGCTATGTAATGCTGTAATAACAAATGCCTCTTCCTCAGTGTATACAATGATGTAAAAATAGATAGATAGATAGATAGATAGATAGATGGATGGATGGATGGATGGATGGATGGATGGATGGATGGATGGATGGATGGATGGATGGATGGATGGATGGATGGATGGATGCAACAAAAAAGAAAAAAAAATAAGTTCAAGGATGGAAAAAGAAAAATCTACACAATTATGTGTACATATATTTAATATAAAAAACTGAAGATTGCACTTACCCTATAAATAAAAATGTTATTGAAAGGTAGTCTGGCACTGGCCCCACCCATTAAGATGCTAAGTGAGTCCTTTGTGAATATCACCCAGCTCAAACATCACCCATCAATGCAAAAATAAGTCCTTTATTTCACCTATCAAAAATGCTAATAGCCTTCCAGCTATGAGCCCACTGACTTCTAACTTCTAGCTCCTTTTTCTTCCCACCAGGAACAAAGACCTACCTCCCAAACAAAAGACAGCCACCTCCACTACATGCTGCCCAGCTTCACAGACAACCACCCTCTGCACCTGTAAAGTTCACTGGGGGGTGCAGAAAATAAATCTCTCTCTTTTACTACGCCTGGTTCCTGTTTTCCCCTCCTTCCTCACTACCCTTTCAGTTATATTTTCTGAGGAAAAAATCTCTTCCTGAAAAATCTCTCTCTTTTTCTCTCTTTCCCTCTCTCTCATTATACATCCAACATGGAAGACACTTGGGTCACCTAGTCACTGCGGTCCCCAGGGAGACATAAGCTCCATCTCCACCTATATTTTCACAATCATCCCATAGGTATAAAGAGATGATATGGAACTACGCACAAGCCTTTTAAAGCTTCTGCCCAGAAACAACAAATGTCACTCTTGGGGCTGAAGAGCAAAACCTGTTACAGAGACTGTAAAGAAAATGCTGAGGGAAAAGTCTTAACTATTGTTTCAGTCTGCTGGGGCTGTCATAACAAAGTATCACAGACCAGGAAACCTAAACAACACAAACTTGTTTTCTCACAGTTCTGGAGGCTGGAACACCAAGAGTAGAGTGTCAGAACACTTGGTTTCTGAGAAGACTCTTCCTGGTTATAGAGCACTGGCTATTTACTCTGTGCTCAGTTCACCTCTTTGTGTGTAAAGTGGGCAGGGAGAGAGAGTCTCCTGGCGTTGCTTCTTAAAAGGACACTAATCCTATAGGATCAGAGCTCTTCCTTATGGTGTCATTTAACCTTAATTAATCCTCTACTCCAAATTCAGTCACACTAGAGTTTTAGGCTTCAACAAAGAAATTGGTGATAGAACTCATACATTCAATGAGCTACTCCCAGCATGAAGACAATGTTATATCTAAGAAATGATTCAGTTATAATAAGAAGGGCATTATGAAACAGGTTTAGCTATAAGAGCTTCTCATATTATATAGACACCGTGTAGTAAATATCTTCTCAGTGCTGACATTTAAAATAGAATTTTTAAAACAATTCAGCACCTAGTAAATTAGCTTTCATTTATCTGATAAATCAACAAAATCTAAACAGTGAGAAAACAGTTCTGGTTCATCTTTGTTCTGCAGATTAGTTTGTTTTCATTCCATATAAAAGTACCAGGATCACACTATTTTATTACAAATGTAAACCCTACTGTTGAATAATCATAGTACAGATATAATCATAGTACAGATTACAGCATAACATCATTTAATATACTAGCATAGAAGATTATGATATTTTGTAAAGTGATAAAATGGAAATAAAAATGAACTCTCTGCATGGTTCTTTTTTTTTTTGTCTTTGTATCATTGTTCTTTTGAATAGTAGTTTTTTGAGAGTTGGCTAGTACAATTTTCTAGTTCTTTTCTGAAGTTTACCAGAAATCTAAGTTAGACAAAAGTTTTTCTGATTATTTCTAAACTAAACTTTGTGCTTCCACAAAAATGTATCAATATATCCCACTGAGAAAAGAGAAGCAGTGACAGAAAATAAATGGAGAAGGTAGGAGACAGCAGATAGGGGGCGGGGGTGGGGGGAGGCCATGTTTATGGCTATTTAAACTTTGATGCTTTATTTCCTTTGTGACAAGAATCTCAATTTTCACCCAGGCTGTGTCACAGTTGATGTTGAGCTCTGACTATCTAGGCACTTTTGCAAGTGAGGAGGTCTATTCCAGGAGATGACCATTTAAGTGAAATGATTTGCATGAAACCTTTATCACACCTAAATGGAGTAAGAACAGATTGAGTCCTGAGGAGCTAGGTGAAGAGTGGGGATATGGAGACAGGGGGTATTCTTCCAGCCTGGCTTCATAGACCCTGTAAGACAGACCCCATGTGTGCAGGCAAAGGTCTGAAGATGTGCAGGCGTTCTCCTTTGACTGGATGTTTAATTCAGAGCTGAAAGAACAAAACACCATTAAATGCCTAGTCTGAATCGTAAACTGTCACTTGTAGCCCTTTGGGAATATCATTGATATTCTTGACTTTTGTGTGGAAACATGAATAGCTTATCCTTGTGTAATGCTAACACAATGGCAGATTTTGCTCCAAATGATTTATATCTGTATATTAATTCATTTAATCATTACAAAGCCCTATGGGGTACATAGTAAACCTCATAAAGTAGTCCAAATCCTAATATATTTGGCTATATGACAAAGAGCTGAGTTGAGGAATTAAGATTGTGAATGAACTGACCTTAAAATAAGATTATCCCAGATTATCCAGTTGGACCCAGGACATTCATGGATTTCTTAAAAGTAGGAAAGAAAGAAGAATCAGTTGCAGAATGAAACAACCAGAGAAAGTCTGTATCCAAAGTTCGGCCTTTGAAAGTGGAGGAACACACTGCCAGGTGTAAGGTAGCATATAGAAAATGAAAAAGACAATGAAATAGATTGTCTCCCAAAGCCACCAAATGACTGGCAACACCTCCATTTAGTTCAAGGAAGCCCTCCCAGACCTGGACTTCCAGAACCAGAAGATCATCATTTGGTGTTGTTTCTCATCATGAGGTTTTACAAGAATTTGTTGCTGTATCAAGAAGGAACTAACAGAAGGTGAGGGCTAGCAGTCTCTCCAGTAAGCCACTGACATATGGGACAGGGAAATGCCCAGTGCCTGCCCAAGGTCACATGCAGGCTGACTGCTTCCAGACTATTCCAGTTTGATACTAGCTACCTCTTCAAGGCTTTCTCAGTTGATCAGAAACAGGTAGAGGAAGAATGTTATTTCATTACCTTTACAAATCTCCGTGGATGTTGAAGATAGTAGCAAACATTTTGGAATATTTACGCTTCCCAGCAGTGGACATACATTTCTCATTTCATCCTAGCAACAACTCCACAGAGTAGAAATGATCGCTCTTCCCATTTAGCAAGCAAGACAGTTGAGGTTTGTGGGTGGAAACAATTGGCTTGATGTCAGGGGATTAGTAAGTGATGATGGTAGGGGTCGCAAACTATAATACAGACTAGGATACCTGCACCTATGTTGCAAAACACTAAGTATTTCATTTCATAGCCTCCCAAGACACACAGATATACGAGTACTGCTTCAGTACCCAACTGACAAAATATGGTATGAATATTTGGATGGGGTAGATTTCAACTTTTCTTTGTGGAAGTAGCCATGCCTTCAGGCTCACACACTATTACTATTTACTATTACTAATTACTATTAGTAATACCTGTTCCTGTGGCCAGAAGCCATGGCTATCTGGAAGGTATAGGGTAACTGCTGTGACCTGGTTTGTGATTAGATACAAACCAGCCCCAGAGGTTTTCAGAAATATCTAGGGCAGGGAGCTAAGCCTTTGGGGAAAAGTATGAGACCTCAAAAATTATGAGATCGTATTTGTACTGTGAACTGTCTATATCCATCACTGTGAGTTTTGTAAGACAGATATGCTTTCATTAGAAAGCTGTTGCATGCAACTGACAACCTCAAAATCTCAGCAAGTATTATAACTGCTTGCTTTTCACTCACATGCCTAGAATTGGGTGGATTGAGGCTGAACTTTGCCTGAGGCTATAGGTCAGGTCCAAGTTTGCTTCACTTCGCTCTCATTATTCTGGGACCAGCAGATTACCCAGGACATGTCTTTTTTATGGTAATAGTGGGAGTGCAACAAGGACAAGGGGACCATGTGATGCCTCTGCAGGACTAAGCTTGGATCTTGCAACTTCTACCCTCCTTGACCATGTCAAGCAAGGTTGTCAAGCCCAACACAACTGGGTCAGGAAGATGTGTTCTCCTCAAGGAGGTGACGGGAGTGATATAGAATATTTACTACTGAATAATCAAATCTTTTGCAATCATTGCAAATCAAAGCTCTGGAGGAAAAACAGACACCCTTGAAATGAAGTCCACAAACATTCCTAACTCACAAGCTTTATAGGGTTTTACTTCTGTCTGAGGCAAATAGATGATCTATGTTGTCATAGAAAGTAAATGGTATTCCCACCTCAACCTCCAAAATGTGTGGATGTTTGCTGAGTCTCTTTATGTATCTGCACCCCAAGGTCATAAAGACCCAAATGTCACCAGAGTTCCCAGCAGACACAGAGTCCTCTCACAGTGATGGAATCCCCTCAGATGACAATGGTATGTTTTAAACACATTTTCTGAGCTTACCTTACAGGTCATATCCTCCAGGGGTCTGGCTGTCATGGGCAGAATGCTAAGGATCCTGTTACGGGCATAAGGGCTGTCTTGCTACAAACTCATTATTTTGGGAAGAACTCATCAGGTGTTCTGGACTCAAAGGGAAAAAAGGGGAATTTATATGCATTTATATCTTCCCTTAACCAAAGACTGGACAAAACAGCAGGGAAAGGTAAAACACTAAACTGTGTCATTTTCATAATAATTAAGAACATGCCTTGTAAATGTTTACAAAGGTAGAGATTGTGATTATTCTTTGAGAGCAGGAAAAGAAAACAGATGACAATTTTTCCAACCATGAACATATTAATTGTCTGGGCTAGAAAATATGTCATCGGAAATAAAATGATAGATCTTCTCAATTGGTATATGATATTCAGGGAATCCAGGCTTCACTTTCCTAATTCCCAGAAACATCAGCTGAAGAAAGGACAGGGTTTCTTTAAGCAAGTGAGAAAATATTGCTCTTGCAGCTAATATTACTCATTTCTTTCTCTTCATGTACTTTCAACTTCAAAATTAAAAACAAATAAATAAAACAAATAAGACTAATATAAGACTTTGCCCTAGGATTTTTTGAAAGAATGTCTGATTCTCTGTGTTTTGCAGCCACTGAATTTCTGTTCAGGGTGTTACAGTGACAGAGAAAAAAAGAGAAAGAAAGAGATCAGGCAAACTCTTGGAGAAGACATTAACCTCAGTTTTCTGTTCTGTGGAACTGAGATGTTTATGCCAGATTCAATTCAGAAGGTCATTTTGAATATCAACTGATAAGTTAAAAAATAGGATAAATTTTTTTTTAAATATCATATAAAAATAGACTAAAATTGTTAGTCTTGCGCTATCTTGAAATTGTGCTCTCTTCTTTGTACCTAGTGTATAGGGTGGACTCTGATTCAAAAAGTGCAGCACATCCCTCACCTATCTCCTACTATGCCAACATGGTGGCTAACTGATAAACCCTGTGTTACAAATCATAGGCAATCTTGATTTGCCATTCTTCATGTAAAATAGCAGAACCAACCATGAACCCAGCCTCTTGCAATGAGAAATACTAAGAAGCAGATAGACTTTCTCCTAGTAGCAATTAACTCTTTCATACTAGGTTTCAAAAGAACCAAAGACAAGTCTTTGACCATGACCTTAGGTCAGTTGAACAATTGATTCCTTCCCATCTCTCTAATGAGAGCATCCTTTTAAAAGTTCAATAGTGAGATTAGTATTAGAATTTGGGGGAAACTTTTAATTGTAAATAATGTATACACAAAATAAAGTACAATGCAAAGGGCTGAGATTAAGGACCTGAAATCTGTTGCATTGAAACTCAGTCAAGAGGATTCCTAAGATAAAGAAAACATCAAACAACGTGTCAGTTTTGAGAAAAATCTAGAGCACAACTATGAACTGGTATCTTCAAAAGTATGTTCAAACTGCACATGGGTTTTGTTGTACTTAGGGTTTTGTTGTTGTTGTTGTACTTACATCATTAAAAAATCCTTTGATTGCCAACATTTTAAATAGAAAACTGTATGTAAAATCTAGATTTTTTGTTTCTGTTAAATATTTGGAAGTTTTGGCAACAGTGAGTCAACAACAATTTTTCTGCAATGTCTGGAAACAACAGGTGGAAGTGAGTGAGGACCAGCTAATCCCTGGTACACTGTCTTCACCCCAATCTTTATCAAGCCCCCTTCACTCATTTATATAGTACCTGATAATCCCAGTAGTTGTTTGAATTTACAACTTTTGGTCTAAAAGTGCTGCTTCAAGTTCTTCCTAGTTCTGTGGTTAGTCATTGCTGTGAAATATGTAGAGCTTGTTTCAGGCAAGTCACTCAAGCAGACATCACCAAACACCATTACAGGCCAGCACAACTCTTTTGGAAAACAATTTAGCAGAGAATCAAGCACTACCCAAAGGTCCATACTCCTTGACCCTGTAATTTCATCCTTGACACTCTATTTTAAAGAAAACATTCCCTATATTCTTTAAAATTCACCACCGCATTTTTTTCTTACAAAAGAAAACAATTGGAAGTCAATAGAAAGCTTATGCTGAAATTTTTAGGTAAACTATATTATGTATACCTAGTCAGTTCTAACACATAGATACAAATACCAACTTGTTTGAAACAACTAAATAAGAACTTTCATTGGTTAATTCTACTGCAGTAATATTAAATATCTTAAATTCATCCTTGAGACTATGTAAGGGTGACCTTGTTTTAGGAGATAACTGCTGCAATATTTAGGCTAAAGAATCATGAAGTTTTTTACTCAATCTCAAATGATTCCGAAAAATAACAATAATAATATTGCATATGCAATAGAGGTAAAAATGTTGCAGATGTGGCAAAATATTAACAATTGGTGAATGTGAGTAAAGGTTAAATGGGTATTTTGTTGTATCATATAATTTTTCTGTGGTTTTAAAATTTTTCAAATTAGAAATTTAAAATATATGCTTATATGGAAATTCTTAGAAATAATATTAACTAAAAACTCAGACCACATAAACATATATCCAGTATGATTGCAAGTTGAAAAAAAATCTTTCCATATAGAAAGCAAGAGTGGGGAAAAAATAAAACCAAGATTGGAAGGAAAATATTGAACCATAAACGGTGCTTAAATTTGGTGCATGAACTGGGCTGAGACAGCTTTCATACTTGTACTTTTTCTATATTTTCTTCACATTTTTAATAACCATCTATCACTTTTATAATAAAAAATGGCCCTTTCCCCCCCCCCCCTCCTCCCTAACATTGAGCCTGAAGCCAAAACCCAGAGCAATGATAGAGCAAGTAGGTCCTTGCTCTCAGCTATTCAGGTGTGAAAGCCTGTGTTTCAGAGGTTGCCAAGTGACCTTTAATAAACACCTGCCTGAGACAGAAAAAAAAAATACAGAATTCCAGGCTATGGATTCAATGTATAATTTAGCTTTAGTATCACAGTGGGGCTGTTAGGTCTATCCCCAGATTTAAGATTTATGACCAAGCTGAGGAATATTTTTAAATTTGGTTGATTCTTCATGGACTTAGGTTTCAGGTCATAGCTTCAAAGTAACTAAACTGGACACAGGCCAAATGTCTGAGGCCTAACCGACTCATAAGCCTGCAAGCCTCATTCATCACAAGGCAGCTCAGCTACTTCTCAGTTCTCAGGAGGAATCTTGGCCCAAGACAACCCAGCAACACATCCTTGCTGGCTTCCAACTACTTCCACCCCAGCTTGCTTTCCTGGATCTAATCTCTGGCTCCTCATACCTCAGTCCCTCCTCATGGTCTCTAACAGAGCAGGATTCCAGGCTTGCTCTGACTGACTGAAACAACTCAGCATTCTTTAGAGCCTTCTTCTCTCCGGCTGCCTGCAAAGATTGCATCATAGAGCTCCCTTGCCTCTTTTCCCAGGTTTCCTTACTGCATCTTCTACTGCATTAATTCTCTCTCTCTCTCTCTCTCTCTCTCTCTCTCTCTCACACACACACACACACACACACACACACACACACACGCACACTTCAACACAAATTCTCTCCATCCTAAATCTAAGTAAATGTCATAGCTACTTGTTCTGATAGCAAGAAATGCTTTATGGTTCCTTCCTCTTCTTATCCACTCATTTCCAAATTTGAAAACCAAAAATTAACCCATTTCACTTTACCATACCTGGTGAGTCTTCTGCCTGGACACCTTATTGCCAGATCTTCACACAGGTGGCTTCACTCAACTACAGTTTAAAAGCCACTTCATAGAGATTTTTCTGATTTTCTGATCTAAATAAATAGCCCCACCCCCAAGTTGTTTCAGTACACAAATCCATTTTACTTCCCTCAAAGCATGTATCACACAGAATCTTATCTTGCCCATTTTTATATTTAATGGTATTCTATCAGTTTGCCCATAGGAATGAAAGCACCAGGAATGCAGAAACTCAGTCACTGACACAGCCTCAGCCTGGAGCAGAGACAGGTATAGAAGGGGCCTCAAAGTCTTGATGAGTCATTGAATGAATGTCTAATGACTGTAAAAAACTAACAAAGATACAAAGAAGCTTTAAAAAGGATAAATCAGATAAAAAGTAGGTTTGACAGAAGTGCAGCTATATTCCAGTTTTAGCTTGTTGAATGTGTGCATTTGGCTTCAGAGTTCAGGGGAGAAAACATTTGATGATACTCTTCTCAAAAAAGGCTTTGGCATGCAAAAAATGATAAAATACAACACCTATTTATGACTTCAAGATTACCAGGAAACTTCATGCACCTGGGAAAAACCATCTATGGGAAAAAGCACCTAACATCTTGCTTAATGGCAAAATACTGGATGAGTCCCCATTAAGAATAGGACCAAGGTAATACATCTACTTTCAGTGCTCTTAGTTCAATTGTACTGGAGGCATAAGATGAGAAAACAAATAAAAGTCCTCTATAGTCTTTAAGAAAAAAAAGGGGGGAAAGCTTTTTTGTCTTCAGGCAGATTTTTGACCTGAATTTACCTACCTGGTAGCTCACAGGTTCTTGCTGAGAGCAGGACTGCCTCTCTAGGCTGTGGCAATGCAAGGGATGAGGTCTGCTGGACCAGGCCAGAGCTTGAGACATCAGAAGTGGTGCCCAGCTATATTCACACCTGAGAAGACAGTCACTAATGTTCCTAATTTAGCTGCTTCAGCTGTGCCTTAAAAGTTTTTGTCACCAAGGCAAATGTAAATTTAACAGAAAATCATCTTTGAAAAGAAGAGAGATGTGAGTGGAGTGCAGTCTAGTGTGAAAGAACTGATCTTGGTCCCACTCTTGATTCAGTGGTAAATGGTTTCTATACCATAATGCTTGACTCAAGGGAAAATTTCCCCAATTGAGAAATATCAGTACTGGAATCATCAATGGTGTAAGATATACACTTTTGATTTGGAGGCACTGTGTCCCATAAACACCTTCCAACAGCACTGCCTTGGTAAAATCTACATGATGGAGAGAATCCTAAGACTATACTACTACCTAGCATAGGTTTCTTTAACTGTGGTCACTGTATGCCGGAGGCTATATGCCTCACCTGTCTGGTGACTGAGTCTCTTTACTTACAAAATGGAACTAGTTTTATCACCTCTGGGAAAATATTTCACCCCAAATTAGATTTTCTAATCTAAATAGATAGTTCAATTTCTAGCAGACTAAAGCTATCAGAGTGAATACACAGAGAAAAAAAAATTTAGAAAATCTGAAATGTCTCTAGGATCTATCTAACAACATCAAGTGGTCTATCACATGGAACTGGAGTCTCAGAAGGCAAGGATTGAGTGAACGCAAAGAAATATTTGAAACTTGAGCTGGGCACAGTGGTACGTGCCTGTAAACAACAACCTATGGGGTGAGGTTGGGACTGGGGATCGCAGTTCAAGTTCCGCCCAGAGCAACATAGCGAGACCTAGTTCCAAAAATAAATAAATAAATAGCTAGGTCTGGTGGCACCACACGCCTGTAATCCCAGCTACCTGGGAAGCTGAGGCTGGGGACTGCTTGAGTCTGTGGTACCCTGGGTAATGTGAGCCTGCTGTTCCGCAGGCAAAAAAATAGCAAGACCTAGTCTCAAAAAGAAAAGAAATAATTGAAATTATAAAGACTGAGAATTTTACTGATGAAAGTCAGCAAACCACATCCAAAAAGTTCAGAGAACCCCAAGAAGGTGAAAACAAAGGAAATTTCACCTACATACTTCATGCTCTAATCACTAGAAATTAAAATGGAGAAAATCTCATAAGCAGTCAGTTATGAAAGACAAAAGACAGAGACTTTTCATCAGAAAAACAGTCAAAGGGGACAATGGATTGGCAACTTTCAAGTGACAAAAGGAAAAAGAAACAGGCTTAAAACAATTTTATAAACAGTTTTGCAACCAGACCTCACCCTTCACCAATAGGCAATACAGCTTTAATGTTACTCAGGGCCAAGGGCGATAGCTATACTCTTGCTTTACATGTACAAAGTCTTCCAAGAAGGTCACCTGGACCGCAGGATCACCCACTCACAGCAATACTCAACTCCATAGAACTCCAGAGTGGTACATCTTCCCATCCCTATAGGTTTCTAAGCCTCGGGCACTGATTACCGTCATCCTGGGAATTTTAAAAACACGGCACATCGGGTCCTACACTTAGAGATGCTGACTTAAGTGGTCTGGGAGTGTAGCTTGAGCATTTTCTTTTTTAATTCAGCCATATAATTACATATAATATAATTATAGTGAATAACCAGGTAGTTTGCAGCCTATTGTTTAACTAGGATTCTTTATCCTTTTAAGACAGACTTGGTTTTAAAAACCAACATTATTTCTTCCGTTAAACATTATATAACAGTCTCCTAATTGTTATAAAATGTGGCAGCTAGACCCTTCTCTGGCAAGATTGTTATACAGCTGACTGGTTTTCAAATTTGGATGCACATTGGTATCACCTGGAGAGTTTGAAAATAGCCTCGCGCCTGAATCCCCTGAGATTCTGAGTTGCCTGGATTGGCCGATAGTCTGGGTAGGGGGTATTTTCTAAAGCATCACTGCTTTTGAGATTCTCAGAAGGTCTCTGAGTTTTCAGTGAGAGGTTGAGGAATCCTGTTCCACCAGGACTTGTCACAAAGAGCAGACAAGAACAGATGGAGTCAGATGAACTCCCAGGCCTCAGGCCTCCTGATGCTGCCCTCATATTTGCTCACACCACTTTCTTCCCTCTAAAGGGCATCCTCTGGCACCCTCTGGCCCACGGCATGCCAATAGCATGCCAACGTCCAGCTGGCAGCCCGCGAAAGCCAAGAGCCGCTCCTTGCAGAGATGTCACATGTCTTCCCCGGCCCTTTAATGCCTAGCCACAAAATGGAAACCTCATCGCATCAAAGTTGAAGGGGTTGTCAGAAAACAAATGGCTGGGGCTGTGGGGGTGTTTTGGAGGCAGCCGGCACAGGCCCGTGGGGAGTGTGGATTCCTGAGAGCTGCCACGGGGCTGTCAAAACTCTGAGCAACTGTCAGGGCTGTGGAAAAAAATGGCCGCCTGATGGCTGAGCAGCAAGACTGTTCACTGCTCCCATCCAGGCCTCTCTGCAGGCGGCGGGTGCGTCTGCAGGCCCCTCCAGCCCAGCGTGAAGGCTGCCTCCTTTGTTTAAGCGGTGTCATGATCAGGATAGCACCATTCAGCCCTGGGAGGATTTAATTATTGGGCAATTTAAATACCATATTCCCGGAGATTCCGTAAATCCAATTTCTCTTCTTTGATATGATTGTTTCCGATGCTGATAATACAGTCACAATTCTCCTCATCTTTGCTTTTTCCATAGTGCCTGTTGCTCTTCCCTTACAAGGTTCAGAGCATCTCAAAAACGTTCCCCAAATCATATACTTGCATCTGCTGTGATATCTGTCGAAATCTGAAACTGCAGGCCTACCACCCCGCTGAACCGCATGGAAGGCAGGAGCGTGCAGCCAGGGTCATCGTAAAGACCAGGACACCCCACAACACGGAGGCAGAGTCGGGTGGTCTGGAAAACCAAGTATCCCAGGTGCTGGCTCCTGCGGGCAAGTGACTGATGCAGTAACCTCAGCGAGCTCTCAGGCTTTCAGTTCCTCCTCTGGAAAATAGAGCTGAAGTATTATCTGCGTTCAGGACTGCTGGGAGGATGAAATGAACTAACACCAGCAGCTGGCTTAGAGCAGAGCAGGGCACACAGTAGGAGGTCATCATTACCTCTCCATTCTGAGAGAAGATTAACTTCACAAAGCATCAAAGAATAAAGTAAGGCAGAAGAGTGTTTTTCAAGTGCTATTACACAGCCACATGAGATTTAGTGTGGCCCAAGAGCTTCAGAGAGGGACTTTCTGCTCAGATTGGGCTGATAGATGTCATCGTTAATGAACGGAGAAAGATTCAGTTCACCCATCCAGGGACTGAAGTCAACAGTATTGCTTAGCTATTTATGAAGATATTTTTCCTTTTAAAATTAACTTCCTCATGTAAAATGTAAATGCACACATATCATAGATACTCTATAATATGTAATCTTGTATGTGTGTATAGGTTTCACTTATGTATGAAAAACCTGAATGAAATCGTACATGTTTTTTTCTTTTGAAAATTCAGTTAAGTTTACAGAAAAGGTGAGCACAGTATTACAGATGCCTCCCACCTTCTCTAAACATACAGTTTCTCCAACTATTAATATCTAGCAATAGTGTAGTGTATTACTTAGAATTCATGAACCAATTATGGTGCATTATTACTTAGACTAGGGTTCATAGTTTACATTAGGGTTTATACAGTAATTCTCCTACTAAAATGGGCCACAGTTGCACTAGGATTCTCATTTTGTATTTTCAGATCTATGGGTTCTGATGAACATAGAATGTCATGTATTCACCATGACAGCATCAGGTAATCATTCCATCCTGTACTCTTCTTCTCCCTCTAATAACTGACAACCTCTTGCTTTTTTAATGTCTCCATATTTTCCAGAATATCTTACAGCTGGAATCATGTTATTGAGTTATTTCATACTGATTTCTCATACTTAGCAATGTACATTTCCATTTCTACCATATCTTTTTGTGGTTTAAGAACTAATTTTTATCACTGGATAATATGCCATTATGGGATGTACCTGTTTGCTTATTCACCTACTGAAGGACATTTCAGTTGCTTGCAGTTTTGGTGAATTATTAGTTAAACTCTTACAAACATTCTTGTCAAGGTTTTTGTGTGAACATATTTTCAGTTACTTTGGGTGAATACCAAGGAGTGTAATTGCTGAACTGTATGATAAAACTATGCTTAATTTTATGATAAATTGCCAAATTATCTACCAAAGGTATTGGCACATTCTCACCAACACTGAATGAGGGTTCTTAGTCATTCAGATTCTTGGTCCCTCACCAGCATTTATTGTTCCATGTTGTGGATTTTTCCTGTTCTGAAACAGACACTGTGATAGCTCATTGTTGTTGCTCTAATCTGCAATTTCTTAGTAACTTAAGATATTAAACAGCTTTACAAATGCTTATCTGTCAACTGTAAATCTTTGGTGAGTGTCTATTTGGACTTTTTCTTACCATATCTTAATTGATTAGTTTGTTTCTTATTGCTTTAAGCATCCTGTGTATTCCCTTTATCAGGTGTATATTTGGACCTGATGTATATATAATTGGCTCTCTATTTTGCAAATGTTTTCTTCCAGTCTATAGCCTGGCTTTCCATTCTTTCCATGGTGTCTTTCAGATTGCTTTTTTGTTTGTTTGTTTTAATGAATTCTGATTTATGAATTTATTTTCTCTCATGAATCATGGTTTTGTACCTAAGAATTCACCACCAAACCCGGGATCACCTAGGTTTCCTCCTGTTATCTTCTAAAAGTGATACACTTTTACATTTAAGTTAATTATACACCTTGAGTTCATTTTTGTGAAAGGTATAAGGTCTGTAATGTTTCTAGGGGCAGATTTCCAGAAATGGAGTTTCTGGGTTAGAGAGTTATATAATCTAAATTTTAATTAACTGTCAGAATGAATATCCTGAAATGTGTTAATGCTCCATTTTTACATCCTAAAAACATGGGTGGAAAACTACATTCATATTCCTACTATAAACCACTGCTATCACTGTTAGTCATTTTCTCAGTCTGATGGATGTGAAAGAATATCTCTGCTACTTCTTTTTATTTATTTATTTATTATTTATATATATTGTTACTTCTATTTGAATTAAGAATACTATTTTATGTTTGTCAGCCACTTGAGTAATATCTTTTATTATTTATTTACATATATATTTGGGATTTTCTGGCATTTTAATATCATTTGTAAGAACTTTTCATATATCAAAGCTATTACCCTTAAGTTGATCTTTTTAATTCGATTTGTTCATGAACCACTTCATTTTTGACTGAGATTCCACCTAAAAGCATCAAGCATTAGTTAAAACTTATTAGGAATATTTTAACTAAAAAATATCAGAGTCAAATGAATGACTAGGCAGTTCACTCTTAAAAAGTTGAATATAAAAGAAAACCACAGAAAAACTAAGCTTGTTCTACCTGAAGAAGAAAATGCGGGATAGGTGGTTAGCAGGCAGAGGGGAAATAAAATGCTATTTTAAATGTCTAATAACTGACATGTAAAAGAAAGATCTCGTTAATTCTAAATTATCGCCAGTGATAGAACTACATCAAAGGAGAATTATAAGTAGGCAGAACTGGGCCTGAAGAGAGGCAGAAATATCTTGCCAGTCATGAGTATCCCAGAATGAAGTGGTTGCTTATGATTTACAGTGTTCTGTGAAATTTCTGAAAATGGTCAGCAGAAAGATGGAGCATTTATAGAAGGTGATATAATGGACAAATTTCTGTCATTCAGGAAAAATGAAATTAGCTGAGCTAATTCGACAAAATGGACTTTAAAACAAATAAGTTGGTCATCATGTAACTGTTGAAGGGGCAGGAATAGTTAAACAGGAAGTAAACATTAGCCTTTGGCTTTACTGCTACAATCATAATTCTACAAGGGAGATGCTATTGTCACTTAGGGGTGAGTAACATGTTGAACCCCATTTTCAGGTCCTTTGTGACCCCCAAATCAGATCAATCTCAGGAAAGCTCAAAGGTTACTGCAAAAATATGCACAGGGGCAGAACCTACAAATCCATTTGCTGCCCACTGAATAGTAATAGCCTCCGCCTCTGCTCCAACTTTGTCTAAGAGCCTCTCCTTGATGGATATAAATCAAACAAAAAATTCTGGAATCTCTACTTCACAGACTTCTAGCTCCCAGCACAGAAGAGATGAACAGGATGGGACAGACTGTCAGACAACATCAAAAGCAGGGTTCAAGCATCAGGCTGAGAACTGATGAAGGCTTATATCTTATGCCACTTGACCTGATTAAAATTGGTGGCAGTGGAAGCTCAAAGCACTCTGGGCACCCCTTCCTTCTGAAATTGCCCTCAAAAGACTGCTTTTGTGGTCATAATCACCATTCCTGAGTCTCCTCTCCTCTGGAAAGTATAAGCAACCCTGCCTTTCTAAACACAACAAACAATCATTCTTGGTGTTATAGATTCCATGCAAATTAGACTTAAATATATGCCATTTAGTTGACCCAAGAAGATGACCATCTTTGTGATGACTAAAAAGTTATTTAATTCAGTTCAGCCTGTACCACAGTGCACCTTGTATGACTGCTGGAGTGTTTTTAAAGCCCAGGAGACCCAACTGACACTGCTCTTGTAAGACATCCACACACCGCAGTCCATCTGCCCAATCACAGAATCACTGTAGCAGCCTCTAGGTAGCAGGGAAATGAGGAACAGTGGCCTTCTCCTTGGGTTAATTACATTATGATAGGTGAGTGGCTCTCTCACCTCCAGTCCATTTATGTTTCAAGTTTCAAGACAGATTAAGTCTACAAGGTCACATAATGAAGACTAAGGAATACATTTGAGTGACAAAAGGGAAAACCCACAGGACAGGATTACCAATACAGAAATTCATTGAAAAGTGTATCAGGGCCAATTAGGAAGGTAATGAAGGTCACCTATCAGACCTCCCCCAAGAGAGATCTGCCATGAGGTGTACCTATCTGACAGCCTCCTTTCAGAGAGCCTCTTGGTCCTTCAGGAAGGCTACCCTCTCTCAATAAAGTCCCAGCCAGTGACAGAGCATCACATAGGAGCTAGGGGGTGGCAGCTTTTACACAAATGGAGCTCTTCCGTGACAACATGGGTGGTGACCTTCCCCACTGGGCAGACCATAGCTGACTCAAAGCTGTCCAGAGTTTCAAGCCCTGCCTCTCAAATCTGCCTTCCTCTTCCCATCTTGACACAGGCTTCAGGATTACATTGTGGTCTGAACTCTCTCCCTATTGATTTCACCTGTGTTTCACAGATACTGTCCCCACTGACTTTCTTGCACTTGTAAGAGGTTTGGGATTTATTTTCTGGATGATATAAATGGATATGGCTGTGACATCTGCTAGATAGGATGTGGGCTTTGATCCAGAGGAAGTTGTCCTACTCTCTTTTCAACTCTCTATTTTTACATTGCTAGAGTTCAGAGTAAGGGGATGATAAAGGATGCTTATTGACAAGCAGTCTGATTTTGAGATGACAGCTGTTTATAGGAGTTGTCTGAGAAAGCAGGTTGGTTTAATTTTGCTGAAAATTTGGTTCTTGAGATGATAGAAGGCTCTGTCCTATAGGAAATTGATCTTAGATTGCAGCCCCTTTCTGCAGGTGAAAGGAAGTCCTGATCCCAATGACTCATTGCCCAGGTAACCCAGAATAACTCCCAGGGTTGTCTGAAGATAGTTCTATTCATTGTACCATGCACAAATGATATTGCTCATTTTGCTCATACACCACGGTGGTCTTTTAGAACAGGAGTTAATTAGGCAATCCTATATTCTATAATTCTCAATTCCTAATTTAGAGCAGGGTTATAGATGCATTCCTGCTCTTAAAATCTTTCAATTAAAAAAAAATAGTCCCAGCTGGAGAGATATATGCTGTCACATGTGCACCATTCTCTGTGCTCCAATTCAGAAAACAAGTTTTGCTTGCAAATAACAGAACTGCTAAGTTTTATTAGGGTTTTATTTCCCTCCATTCCCCTTCCAATATGCCACTTCAACTCCTTTCCATCCCTAACATATAACCTCTCTGTTCCCTCTCCCTAACTAACTCTATTTGTGCTTCATGGTGACAGGAAGAAAATAATTTTTTTGTTTTGAAATATTGATTTATTCTAAAGAGCAGAGGGAGTTTACAAAACCTATATCCAAAACAAGTTAAATTGTACGAAGTCAAGTTAGAACAGCTTTTCTAACAAGGGAACGCAGGACTTGGGAATACAATTTGACTACCTCTGCCATTTCCCCCTAAGTCTAAGCACACCTCTTCAGACAAGAGACAAACAAAATACATGGGAGCATGTAGAATCATGGAAATCATAGGGACAGAGTCTAGCATCTTATTGGCTCATAATACATAGAAGGCAGTCAGAAAATTATTTGATTCAACATTTCCTCTTGCAGATGAAGAAAATAAGATGTAATAACTTATTCAAAGGGTTAGTCTATCAGAGATAGGATCCAAGTCTTTAGATATCAAATCCGGCACTCTTCCTGCAGATTCTTAAAGCTCTTTGGCTATTTAACATTTCTGACTCCCTTTCTCCAGCTGCTTCAGTGTAACTCTCACCAAGGACAAACTGAAACAAGGTGGCCCTTATTTCCTCTTATCTCTGCAGCAGTATCATATAAATTGTTAATAGCATTATAATCTTCTACCTGTGGGCTTATTCCTTTTTTTAACCATCCCAACTTGTCACTTGTCTTCTTTTGTCTAACAGCCCCACTATAATGCACAGTTATTGCTTTCTCTAGAGAGCAGAGAAGCGTGATTTATAAATTGATGAGGGATATTGATATCATCAGTTTTAATAGGCAAGAATTGGTAGCAGCTTACAATTACTCCTTGCATGCATTGAATCAGTCCCTCTACAGTTATTACATGTGGCTATTTGCATTACTGGAACCAATATTTTATCTCTTCCAAATCAATACCCTTTTCCACTATGACAATTTTGCTTTGTCTATTTAGCTAAAGAACTACATTTCCCAAAATGTCCTTCTCTGTCTGGTTCTGGATTAAGCTAGCTAAAGAAAAATGTTTGTGAGTTTTGGAAATGGGGAGAGTGTAGTCATTTATAATTTTCTGGAGGTGGTGAAATGTCCGACAGTGTAACTCCTAGATATTCTCACTAACTTGCTGCTTCCCCTGGTGAGCATGAAGAAACTCACAGCTTCTCCAGATCCTGAACATGCTCTGACTGGCTCCTGGTCTGGCTCCTGGTCTCGGGAACAAGATGAGATTCATGTGGAGCATAACCACCCCACCAGCCGCTGCATTCTGAAGCAATACTCTCAAACCAACTCCAGATCCACAGCACAAAGTAAAACTGTAAATCACAGCTCAGTTGCAAATGCAAATGCAAAAACAGCAGAAAATATTTTTTTTTAAGTCATGAGTTTTGGGGGTGCTTTGTTACACAGAAATAACTAAGTGCTACACTGTTATACATGTGTGTGTATTCTGCCCCCAGGCATTTGTTTATTTAATATTTTGGTTATCAAAATAATGAGTATTTCATATCCACACAACAGTATTGTAAAACAAGCTCCTATTGTACTCTGAAAATATCTAATGAACAAGATCTAGGCTTTGCCATTAAAGATTCCTATCACCTTTGCTGTATTTCAGATGCTCTCCAAATAGCTAAATCACTTTTGAAAGGGAATATTTCTACCAGCTATGGAAACCAAGAAGCACATTTCACTATGCTATTGATTATTTCAGGAGGTGGTCAGAAAGGCAGAATGTTTGGTAGTTGGGCATGGGGGAAGGCTCTATGTTCTCTTCAGTTAAATCATCACTATCATCTTTATTTAAAGCTTTTCAACAATTATGTAGAATAATGATATCTTCATGTTCATTTTTGACTTCTATTTTACCCCAACTATAAAATTTCCCTTTGAATGTATGCTCAAACACAATTGAACTCTGCTTTTATTTCCAATATATTAAGGTCTTATTTTTCTGATGGAAGCCATATAAATCTTACCATCTATAAAATGAAATTAACTCTTTGCTGTGTGTAAATTTATTTTCTGACCTCATTTTAGGCCAATAATAGTGAAAAGAAAAAAAATAGCAAAAAAAAATTAGCATGTTTAGCTAAGCACCAAACTGAAGCGCACAGCTTTGAGTAGGAGGGAAAGGGGGGCAAGGGAGGGGAGGGGGGGCAAATTCTTGAGATTACAATGTTGTGAAATTTATATATATTAATAAATTTAAAAAAATTTTTAAATAGTATGTTTATTGAAAGTCAAGCATTGTTTTTTGAGTGTATGATATAAATTTATTCACTTATTATAACAACTACATGAACAGGATTTTTATAAATATCCCTTGTGAGAAAGGTGAAGAAGCTTTCTGAGGTCACACAATCCATCCACAGCACAAGCAGGATCCAGTCTGACTCCATATTCCAGGCTCTTCACCCCCAAACTCTTATCATCTATTCTATCTGCTCCATGAAGCAGGAGTCTCTGCATATTGAACACATTAATATAAATTCCCCCAACAAAACACTCCTTAAAACAATTTCTTTATTCCTCTGAACCTATAGCCTGGAGTGATCATCCCTGTCATCGTTGAGTATAATTTCTATTTAATAAATGTCCTCTTTTTATTGACAGGAATTTCATTAATTTATTCATCCCTTGAGCCTGACAGAAATGATTATCATATTTGGGAAATTGGAGAGAAATGGCTTATTACTTTGGAGACAATAGAACAGGGGTAAAGCAAAAAAAAAAAAAAAAAAAAAAAAAGGAGACAGAAAGATTAGAGCCAAGAGAGGCAGAAGTGGAAAATGAGGACTTGAAGAGTCATGGTCCAGAAGGTTTTCCTGGTATTGCTTTCTCTCCCCAATGTCAGAAAATTACCAGAAGGACCAAGGGTGATTGATAATCTCACAATATGGAGATTCAAATTGTGTGAAGTCCCCACAAGGGATTTCAGATTTTCCCTATGTCAGACCCTTAAAAAAGCACAGGGTTTGGGGAGGAGAGGGTAGAGTGGGGAGAAAGGAAAAGCTAGGAAGGAGGTGAACGGAAAGAATGTGTCCTGAATTTTTTAAGTTGAGGATCCCTGAAACTTCCTGGTGCTTTGGCTATTCCTGAGGAGCCAGACAGAAAGAACAAATGAAAAGCATCCTTCAAAGAAGCCCGGGAAGGAAGCAAATGGCAGTTCAAAGACCCTGAGTCATCCATTTCAGGCCACTGTGGACAGGCACACTGCTCTGAAGAAGAGCATTGCTCCTTAATCATCTGGTGAATGTCTGTGACACTATTTGCTGACACAGCTGTGTCAGCTGGAGAAGACTGTTCCCCTCATTCAGACCACAAGGGTCAGTCTAATTTCTGCCCTGTCATTTGAAACAATTATTATTTCTGGCCTGCCTTTTGCCCAACTGCTCCTCCCAGGAGCTTGCAATACCTCAATGACACAGGTAGTTGATGCAGCCACTTGGTTCAGCAGCTACAATTCAATATTGAAACTTGTAATCTTTAATGGCCTGGTCATATTGCCTCCCTTCTCCTCCCATCCCATATTGGTTGAGCAACCAAAATGTCTTTTAAAAAACTTAACTAGAAGTATGACTTTTGTCCTGGCTGAAAACCCTTTAAGATTCATGGTAAAACAATTTCCATGGCTTATAGGGAGGATTAAGAAAAGACCCTTGACCGCTTCATTATGAAGCTTCCTCTTACTTTACCTACTCTTACTTTCTTCCTCTTACTATTTTACTACCACACCAGTCTGTTTTCCCAAGCCTCTTTGTTTTCCCAAAGCACCATGCTGCCCCCCCACCCAGAGACCTTTGCACATGCTCTACTGCCAACTTTAAACATGTTCCCATCACAAGTTAATTCTCCTTTATCTTTTAGATCTTTGAACTAGTCTCCACTATCCCACCAGATCCACTCTCCACTTTCACCTCCCTATTTGCTGTTCCAGGGGTCTAATTAAATGGACTACATTAGTGATCTCCTTACCCAAAAGTTTCTGGAAAGGCACTGAAAGGAGAGGAAAGCCAAGCAGGGAATTTATTTGCCTGGACTGCTCTTTGCAACGGTAAACTCTTATGAAGGTCACCTCTTTGAAAATGTTGAGGATGCTGCAATTGTCAACTATTGCTGTGCAAGAACACAAAACTTTTAGTGGCATACAACAGGTAGCCACCTCTGAAGTAGCTTCAGTTCATCTGGTGTGGATGGAAACTGTTGCTTTAAACTGCCATAATAATAGCTATTAATATTTTTAAATGAATGATTTGTTGTCTTGACAACACAGGCCAAACCTGTGTGTTTCAGGTTGCACAGACATTATATTACAAACCCTATAACCACAAACCCCAAGATCTATATTTTACTTCTTGTGCAATAGAGGACAACCCCAAGTAACAGCTTTCCACCACTAAAGTAATAAAGGTTCATATCCCTGTCTTTAGCCTCCTGTCTGACCTTGGTTCTTCCCCCATATGGTCCTCCCTAGAATATCCATTTTTCTTAGGAATTCTAAGTAATAAAATCTTACTTAGTTCAGTGGCACCAACCTCTCCATGCTGTCCCTCAGTCATATCTATAAATTAAATCCCTGGTGCAATTTTAAAAAGTTGTACTTAGCTGAGCCACAGAAGAGCTAGACCAATCATATAAGTACTTTTAAAAGTTGAATTTTCTCTCTCTTCTATACTATTAGCCAAATGTTTGTTTTGCAGAACTTTGCATCCCCGTCACCTAATGCTGTACCTGTTGTATTGTTATACTGTACCGTGGTGTTGTCATAAAATATTGATAGATGCTTATGGAATGAATGGATAAAGGAGGTAGCCTAGAGCCCTCATGAAAACCGGAGCAGTGAAGAATAAAAGGACTATTCTAGTCTTCAAACGGAAGAACAACTTTGGAAGGACAGATTTCCTCTGAAGGCAGATGTGACTGTGAACTGTCAGGACACAAAGGTGACTTTTTGCTACAAGTAGCCAGCTGAATGTAAGCAGAGCAGCTCTAACACCATCATAGTCCGACTCAAAGAGCAGTGACCAAGGTTTCAAAGACACCCAGGATACCTTGAGACACTCAACAGCTTCTCATTGACTAACTGGGAAGTAAACTTTAGAGAGAAATGAACAGCAGATTTCCTGTTTACTTCTTTGAATCCTGCGGTCATCGCTATAAAATGGAAGTGCATTACCTGCCTTGTGTGTTGCTGTGAAAATGAAAAAAAGAGTGTATGAAATTTTAAAATAATTTATAAATTATAAATTGTATTACTTGTTTTGGTAGTGGTAGTAGTAGTAACTGTTATTATTTTGTTTGTTATTTGTAGCAGTGCTTGTTGTTATTAAACACAGTTACACAGAGGACAGATTTAAATAAAAATATCTCATTGCCTGCTTTCATGGGACTGTTGTGATAGCCCATGAATTGTGTATGAAGTAGAAGGAAACAATGAGAGGATCTGAGTGAGCACTAACTGTATACTCTTTCCATGTCAGTGCCCTCTAGTGTCACATAAGTTCTGGGCTAAAAAAGAAAAGAACTAAGAAGAAAGAATAAATCTGCCATGTCAGAAAGAGACCAGGAAAAGCAGGGTGGCATATCAGTTAGGGTGGGACTTGCTGTCTCCAATCCCAGTTTCGAATAGCACATTCTAGCTGTATGACATAGGCATTACATAATGTTTAACCTCTGTGTGTCTCATCTGTCTCCAAAATAGGCTCAATAACATCCCCCCATGATAGCAATTCTTTGCTGTAAGAATTAATTTAGATACCATGTAAAGATTAAAGAATAAACAAAGCAAACCCTGAACTATTAGTGATCATGAGTGGAATTTAAATATTTTGCTCAAAGGAAAAGTTTATTTTTCCCTCTCACGCAGTCACTGATGAGTGTACATGTGCCCATGACCACACACCTGAACAATGCACATACCTTGCTTCTAAAGAGATATTTTGTATTCACTTTTATTATAGGAGTCACAGTTCTACCCACCAGTCCCACACAAAGGCAGAACTCAACCATGTCAACTCATTTCTCTCTCTAGAGAGATGCCACATCATCTCTCACTGCTACCCATCACTGCCCATCTGCTCCAATTAGAAATGCTCAGGAACAATCAGCTCAAGTCCGTCACTCTCTTATCTCCATTTAGCCATCGCATAATGGGAGGAAGGAGAAAACACATGATTTCCCATTTGGAACTTTGCAAACTATTTAAAAATGCTCTTTGGGACTGGAGAACTAGAAGAGATGATTAGCACAAAGAAACTTTAAAGTACAAATGCAAAAAGTAAAGTATGCAACATACCTTGGGCTACATACGTGGTTTCTGTGTCTGTAAAGTAACAGAGATGACATATTCAGGAGGGAAACACAACTTGCTACTAATAAAATAAGATTCTGTTAGACAGTAAGTCTCATTGTAAGTAAGTTTAACATAGGTGGTAACAAATGTAAATAGAGAGCACATAAAAGACAAAAACTAATATTCATAATATGGTGAAATACTACCATTTTTTCTTTTAAATGAATATGTCTTTGGGTGGATTCCCCCCACTAAGCAGAATCTGAGACATAGATTAGATGCATGTAGTTCCCGGAAGCACTGGTAGGGGAATAGAGATGCAAAAAAGGGATGAAAACAACACTAATATGGGATGTGTTAATGAGCAGGATGCTTCTGTGAGAAAATGAGCTAAATCCTGGAGGGTTCCTCTGGGAGACAAGGTATTTCAGAGTCGTTCACACAAGGGATGAAGCAGTTGGGATATTTATCCTTCAACACTGGTCCAAAACTGATAGAGAGCTACTCCTAAGGCATGAGCCCTTGGCACTTCTGACATCCCCAGTATGGTGTCTTCACTCGTGTTAACAGAGGGAACCCTGAGGCTGGAAGTCACAATTGAACACAGCTGTTTGTGTACAGTGACTTTAAGTGCATAGACAGCAGCTGCCCCTGATTCTGTGAGAGCTGGGAGGTGAGAACAAGCTAGTTCAGTCTCTCTTTTTGTGTGGATCTTACCATATGATGTTCACAGCATGCTGAATGTCCTTCTGTGGAAAATAGTATGTCCCATAAATGCAAAGCACCTACTTTATCACCTGCTCTGCTGGACAAAGAATAAACTGTCCCAACTCTAGGCATTTGGTGGCAGATTTTTTTTGCATGTTTTAAATTTTTTCTTTTAATTTGTTTTTATTATTTTTGAAATTGGAAAAAGTCATTTTTATGTAAATACAACAGAATACCAAAATTAATTTTTAAACCAGAAACTGTTTATATAAATATGTTTTTAAAATTACCACACAAATTTGAAAAATTTGCAAGAAATGGTGACTGGTTGTAGTTCTTAAAATATTGTTCAAAACAATTTCCTCTTATAACTGGCCTCCTTTACTAAATTATATTAGTTTTAAGAGGTTTATTTTTCCCATTCTGTCTCTAATTACTGAGAAACATTTCTCAGTTGGTTTTTTTAAATAAGAATTTCAATTTTGATTGTAAATATATTTGATTTTATTTATTGGTGAAAGTAAGTTCAAGATGTAGATATTGTTTGTCCAGGTTTATGAATGTGAAAACTAAACAGAGAAGTTTAGAGGTTTCTCCAATAGTTTCACACTGAGGATAAGAGCTGATCTTGAGTTTGATCCAATCCCAGCTTCATCACAACTACTTAAATAACCTGGAGAAAGTAATTCAATCCCTGCATCTTTTGAAGCCATTTAAGTTAACTAGGATTTAGTTATGTAATTTTTAAAGAGATTTTTGGCAGTTAGTCCACAGTTTTGAATATTTTTATATCAAGATAGAGGGCTATATTGATTAAATTTTCTTTCTCTTCAGCAAAATTTTATTAAAAATTTACCATGAGAGCATGTTACAGTAGGCAGCAGAGATACAAGATAAAAAGATAAGATACTGTTAGGAAGTTTGAAAGTTTCTACAAATATTAAATATCAAGCCAGGAAAATAATTTACTGTAGGTCAAATTGATCTTTGACATCAAAATAATTCTTCTCTCATATACAAAATTTAAGAAAGCCTTATGGAAAACTTTAGCTTCCATCTGTCAAAAAAATTGGTTAAAGGGAGGGCCAGCATATACAAGGTGATGCTGTTTTGAACAGATAAATGAGGTCTAAGGCTTTATTTTTGTTACTCTATAGAGCAAGAGGAAGAGGATAATGGTTAAAGAATGGTTAAAGAACCTCTGAAATAATATCACTATATTAACCATTTTATATTTTACCATTTTACTTTAAGTTTTCACTTTTCTTATCATCATCTTTTTATCATATGATTGTGGAAATTCCATAAAATATAGTGTATGTATCCAAAGTTAACAAAGTCCTGATACATTGTGGCAACCCAGTACATTTCAATTCACTGGGTAACTTGCTTAGAAAATTACCAGTATTTTAGCAACCTCTTTAATCTAGTTCCATAGCTTTTGCTTTCAAAATTTGGATTTGATACACTAACAGCATAACATATTAGAATACATAAAATGTCCTATATTCCAATGCCCAAAGGCAAATCTAGTCTAGATACATTATATACTGTCTGAGATTCTGTAACTTCCGCTGCTAAGAATCACTTTCTACATCTGAGTTCTGAAAAACAGGGTCCTTAGGTTTTCTTTCCTTTGGCAACAGTAAGTCAGCAAGTGAGAAAAGAGGTGCCTCTCATTGTCTATGACTAGCATAGTCTATAGGCACTTGATGCGAAACTATCTGTAAAAGCACACCTGTTGAATGGAGGAACTTACTTGAGCACAAGTGTGAAACTGTATAAACTCCAGTCATTCACTTTGGCCATTCTCTCTTGAGTTTCCCTTCCTTTTTAGGTTTATCAGAGCCTATATTTTACAATTGTCTGACCATCTTAAATTTCAATCGACCATAAAACTTCAATCATATATTTAATTTTTTTAAAAAATGGGAGAATCTAAATTGTGGGGGAAGGGCAGCTACAATAAAACTTTCTTGTGTCCCAGTCTTTTAACTGTCTCCTAGGTTTTCTTATTGGCACCAAGTGGGGCTGTGATGAAGGAGAGAGAGATGAAAAGAGTGAGAACCAACATGGCATGGCTGAGATAAGAAGGATCACCGATGCTGTCATAACAACACAGCACTGAAAGCCAAGTCATCTCCTCTTGCTCAGTCCTTCCAAAAAGGAGACTTTAGTCTATACATATGCTATTTGAGAAACCAAGACTAAGTGGCTGAATTAGTCTGACACGAAAAGTTTACCTAGCCTTGATTCTCAGTCTTGCTTTTTCACAGAGACAAAGCTAAAATTTCACTGAAAACCTTGAACAGAGATAAATGCCAAGATCAGTTGGAAACTGAGATTACAAAAGAGAGGTGGGCTATTTACAGATGGGGTGCACCAAAAAGAATTCAAAACTCCAATTATCTGAAGAAAAGTCTCTTTATATGTCAAGTAGGAAGTACCCTATGACTCATCAGTGAATTTCAGACAAGACCATATTTACTTATCCAAACACTCTTTTCAGTAGACCAGCAGAAGCCAATGGGACCAGCCTGGGTCTCCTGGGGTCAACTCATAGGCCCAAAAAGACTCAACCTGGGGCTTCCAAGGACTATCAGCAGGCTCCACCAGGAAGTAAACTGAGGCTACTGAATATAATCATCTGATCCAAATCAGACCAAACTGGAATAGCTGGGGTTGACCAGTAGGCCCCATCTGGAGCTAGCCTGGAGCTCCTTTTATCTATCAGTGGTTCTCAAATGAATCCTACCCGTGGATGCTGGGGTGGAATGGCAAACATCAAAGCCAAGAAGATTTTTCACAAACCTGATCCTCCAAACTTATATAAAGCTCATTTCCTTTCTTAATCAGGAAGATATACTTGAGTTTGTATCCTACATCCTTATCAATCTATTTGCAAGTAAAACCAATTTTTCAAATACCTGATTTTGTCATCTGATTTATGCATATGGGGTTGAGGTTTCCTTTGCTTGTTAACTCTGGGCTGTTTTATAGAAATAGAAAACCAAGCCTTTGACTCTCCTTTATCTGTGCCCTTCACTCTGATTAGTCCAATGTTGACAGCCTGCCATAGATGCCAGTTATACTAGAAACCATTTGGTCATTATATCACTGTTATTCTACTTCAGTACACCAGCCCTTCTTCTCCCCATCCCCCCCAAAAAAAATTCTTAGTACCCATAACCTCATGTTACCAGACTCTTACTTAGCTGACATTCCTTGTAGATATGCAGCAGAAAAACAATTCAGCCACAAGCATGGAATGGTGAAGTCATATCTTATCACATCAAAAATAGAGGTGTAGAGCATTCCCTGACTGCCCTCTCTCTTCACCCAGCAACCTCAAATTCTCTTCCACCTTTTCAAAGACACAAAGCAGCAAAATGAGCAAATGTCCTCTTGACAGATATCCAACAGCACATCACTCTAGTGGAGCACCATGTGGATGAGAGACCACACCACAGAACTCCCTCCTGGGCCAGTGACTAATAACCTCAGCAGTCCTTCCACCCTCTGCCTGCCCCAGTTTCCTGTTTATACAAAATTAATGAGAAAATATGGGTGGAAAGGCTGGCTGGTAAAGTGGTCAAGGGCAGGAGAACAATTTAGGTTGATATTTTAACATGTATTTGTGAAATATATAAGTAGTAAAATTCACTTCCAGGAACACTTTCAGGTTATATAAATACATTTATATAACCATCACCACAATCAAGGTACCAGTTTTAACACCTCCACATATTCCCATGTGCTCCCCCTCTCTATTCACATGCTCCCCTCCCCTAAATACTGGCATCTCACTATTTGATTCTATAGCTTCATATATTTGAGAACACCATATAAATGAGATAATATGTAACTTTTTGTTGAATTTCTTCCACTTGGCATAATACAGTTAAGGTTTATATAAATGAAATAGTGTATAGCCTTTTGTCAGACTTCTTAACACCTATCATAATACACTTAAGATTCAGTCATATGATTGCATGTGTTAAAAATAGTTTATTCCCTTCTATTGTTGAGTAGTACTCTATTATTGGGTTATACCATAATTTGTTTCTCAAGTCAATAGCTAAAGAATATTCAGTTTCTTTTCATTTCTGACAATTATAAATAAAACTACATTAATCATTCACATATAGGTTTCTTGGGAATGGCTAAGTTATTTGGCAAGAATAAGTTTTATTTGACAGGAAACTCAACTACTTTCTAAAACAGTTGTATCTTTTCTCATTCCTACCAAGGAAACAAATTCTAGTTGTTCTGCACCCTTGCCTGTACTCAAGATCCAATAATCTTGTTCCTTTTATTTCAGAAATCTGGGTAGTGGTATCGCCTGTGATTTTCACTTTTAATTTCTTAAATGACTAGTGATGTTAAATATAGTTTCATTTGTGCCATGGTCTGATGTGTGTCCCTTCAAAACCTTAACCCCAATGATGATGGTGTTAGGAGGTGGGGCCTTTGGAAGGAGCTTAATGTGATTAGTGATTTTACAAAAAGAAGTTCAGAGAGATCCTTTGCTCCTTCCTAGGAGCACTCACATTGTGTCTGTGTAAGAATATGACACAAAGGTGCAGGCTGTGAATCAGCCAGAGGGCTCAGTAGGACCTGAAGGTTCAGGTTCCTGCATCCTGGACTTTCCTAGTCTCCAGAACAGAGAAATAAATATTTCTGTTGTTGATAAGCTATTCTGTTTGTGGTATTTTGTTATAACAGATCAAATGGACTAATACAATGTGCGTTTAGGTAAAAGTCTGATGAAATGACAAGCCTACTTTAAAACCAATTGATTATTATTGATGAGTTTTGAGAGATGCTTGTATAATCTGAATATGAGTCCCATTTTCTTGTCTTTTTATCCTTTCCCATGTCTTTCATAGAGTAAATATTTTCATTTTGATCAAGTCCAACTTGTTTTTTGTTCTATATGTATGGATGGTCTTTTGGCAGTGAATCTAGAACCCGTCAGACTGACTTGAAATCACAAAGATTTTCTCCTAAATTTTTTCTATAAATTTCATAATCCGCGTGCCCTCTGCGGCCACGCCACGATGGTGTGGTCACTGCGTCCCGCACATACCAGCTCTACTTGCCTCTTGAGGTTGGGTGGGGTAGAGCTGGGGCCAGCCCAGGGAGCTGCTGGGCCTGGCCAGTGTGCGGGCCCCACAGCACATCCCAGGCCTGTGAAGAAGCAGGGGGTGTTGTGTGTGTTGGGGGCAGGGGGGCAGACAGTCCACCACGTACTCCTCTGGGTTTGCCTCGACTCCTAAGAGCCCTAACTAGGAATAAGTATGTCAATACAATTATTCACCCACAGAAACCAAATGGGTGAGGTACAGTGCTGCGGACCAGCCGGGCAAGGGCGCAGGCCAGATGGGCAGAGTTCAGCTGGGCAGGAAAGACACAGGAGCCGGCGAATGGCGAACAGACGCACACACTCAAGGGGTGGTGAATCTGCTGTGATTTATTTGAGATTTTTTTGGATATATATAGTGTTTTTGGCAATCAGCATTCTATGAGTATATACAATTAACATATTAACAGATTATAGATTTTTCCTAGGTGTATCTAACAATATAACTTTTCTAGAAGCATCCTAAAGCAATTCCTTACTTTGCCACTGAGAATTAACACATCAATTTAAGTATTTTAACTAACAATATAACTTCCTAAAAAAGTATTTCAAAGCAATCTTTTACTTTGTTACTGAGACTTGACAGATCAACTTAAACATTTTAACTAACAATATAACTTCCTAAAAAGTATTCCAAAGCAATCTTTACTTTGTTACTGAGACTTGACATATCAACAGGTTGCAGATTTATCCTAAGTGTAACTAAAACGTTTTGACTAATAATATAACTTCCCTTCACCAAGGTAAATTGGATTTGCTTAGAAACTTTATAGGAAAATACTTTGACCACAGGACTGCTCAGAATTATTTACTAAATT